>JBBPTY010000478.1:0-17606 GCA_038094335.1 Tylopilus aff. striatulus | reverse complement strand
AAGCCGTGCAATTGTAAGGTTGACGCCGTAACACTCCGAAGATGACCCAGTGGTGAAAGACACCTAAATTTTTGCGCGGCGAAATCGGAGCTCGTAGATGAATGGACGGACAGACGGAACAAGTTCCGCTTCTCTCAGTGCATCACCGATGCGAGGCACTTGCTTTTGGGTCATTTACACGTTACAATCGGTTAGAAATATGTACTTACCTCCTGGCTGCCCGCGTACCCTCGGAAGTCAATCCATTATTGTCCTACCGAATGATTCATGGTCTGAGCGCGATAAGGAGTTAATTTGTCCTTTCTAGACTCGTTTTCCGTTACTGGGCAGGGTGCGCCGGACAGCGAGTTCAAGTTGGTAGCACGACCAAGTTACACGTACCGCTGCTAATTGGTTTGACTTTGTGATAAAAAAATCACTACCTATCACGGTGAACATTTTTCCAAATCCAAGAAGATTAGGTCACCCGGGTGCAGTAGCAATCATCAGACGCCTATATAAAGCAGTTTCGCTTCGTCCTGTGAAGAACACGGATGAAATAGTTTCATCGGTTGGCAGGCAGTGATGAAATGACACGTTCCTCGTACCAACATTCTGATGGAGGAAATGATATCTGAGCAACACGCAGCGCGCAAAAGCCACGGCCACCACTCACCCTGATGATGTCCATGCCATCAGAAAAAAAAAAAACGTAAAAGGGTACCAACCGCAAAACCCTCTTTCAACACGTTTTGGTCTCTTCTGAGTTTCTCGGAGAGCTAGTGGCCGCTCTCAGGCCTAGGGAAAAAAAGGTAATGAATTGGCCCATCTATGATGCCATGGAAGGACAAGTCACTACACACGTTCCCAACTTCCGGCGCGCACGGACAGACACCCGCAGCTACAGTCAGCCGTGCGGCCTCATGAGCTCCCACCTGTTGTTTGAACTTCATAGCTAGAAGGTGCGGCAAAGCCTCTCTGGGAACGATGTTCCCAAGACACTGGAATTCATGGTGAGTGTGAATTGACGTGGCAGCCCATCAAGTACCTTGGTCGAGCATGCCGTCACCCCGCCTTCGTTTGGCGGGACTCTATGATGTTATGGAAGCTTGGCGTGGCCCTATTAGCGACCGCATCATCCCGAGATACCAATTGAACTTCATTCCAGTCAGTGGAAGACGAAAACTGCCACTGGCAGCGGAGCTTTATGTAATTCCGGAAGCCGCTGCGCTCGTCAAGTCGGCATTCTAGCAACCCTTCAGTTTCAAAGCTTCAATTCGGATATCCTCACAGTCTAATTCTTCCTAAAACTATCGCCGTCGCCAACTTGAAGGCATTGCACCCAGGATCTCTTCGGGCTTCGACAACGTGCACCAGTACAGCATCACATAAGCGTATTACTTCGATCGCGCAGCGTGAGACAGCAGGCACTTTTTTTTATTGAAAGTATGGTTGTCGATGTCTATTGTCCTTTGATTGCCTCCTTGCGTTCCAACGAGGCAAAGGGGACCTTTTCTCTGATCCGAGCTGCCCTTGCAGGATTGGATCCCCTTGGCGACTTTTGACTCGAATTAGATCTTCACAAGTAATATTTCTCAGTTCCTTTGCGGTATACTAGACGTCACTTCTAGCTTCCTCACCGACTGCGTGTCGTGCAGGAGCATGAGGAAGGAACCCCTAGAAGCCATCGAAAATGTGATACAATTATTATCATTTCTTCGACGTGCATACCATCCAAAAATCTGCTATAACTACATGCTTCGCAGGATAACAAAAAGGACTGAATAAGGAGAACGACCGTAAGGTAGACGTACGACGTGAGTAGTTCGTGTCAAGTTAGGTCTGTAAGTGGGTGGGGATGGCTCTAAGTTCGCATGGAGTGACTGGCATCCTGAAAGATTAATGTTGCCAATACGACAGAAATAAAGAGTAACACAGCAATCGGAAAGCAAAGGCGCTTTGTGTGTATCGCAGATATTATTGCACCCGTCTCTGCAGATATCGCACACGAGCCCGCTCCATCGATTCACGGAGTTCCGGGCTTTCCCACATGCTCTCGTCCTCTTTGTAACTTGAGACGAGGGAGTTAAACGTGTCCGTCTCGGCGGATGTTCCAAGAGCGATGCGGCGGGGTGTGGTGTGTCCTCTATGTGTTGATCGTCTAGGGGAGAGATGGCCCGATTCCGACTCAAGATGACGCTTTCGTGGAGACACGGGAGGTGACAAGGGGTACGGAGAGAAGGAAGGCGAGAGCGGAATATCGCGGGGTTTGTGTGTCCGGCGGGGTGATCGAATAGAACCGCCGCGGGATATGGATGAAGCCAGTCGACCAGATCGATCGTCTTGCTCTTCTTCCCATGCATCAGAACCATCGTCTACTTCGTCTTCTTTTACCTCGCTCATAACCACGATCTCGCGGCCAAGCGCTTTTTGACCCTCTTGAATAAGACGGGTCAGACGGTCACCCATCCAATCCATCTGGTCCTCGGCATCGGCACCGGGTTCGACGTCATCCGAGTAGTGACGCACGTGGATGTAATCGAGTTCTGATCGAGGAGACGTATGGACAGGCGAAACGCTGCGCGGCGGGGTAATGATTTGCCACTTCGGACGAGACTTGCGGTGAAGTCGACCCACGGGACGCCGCACAGAAGATAGAGTGGGGTGGGGCCTGCGCGGCTTGAGAGGCGACGTCGTGTCGATCTGCTTAGATCGTTTAGCATAAGATGAAATCTTAAATGACAGAAGAATAGCCTACAGGTTCAGGAACGTCCGGGACCCAATCGCCGCGCTGATAGGGAGGAGGTGGAGGTTGTTGAGGTGGAAGTTGTTCAGGTTGTTTACCCCGGTCCCGCCAGCTAATATACAGTTGAGCAAAGAAGAACAGCTTCCGATCAGTGGGTGAACGCACAGTCGATATACAGTGAGGCCAACTGCAGTGCCGATCAGGGCAGCGCTCAGCGCTGTCGACACGATCGAACCGGCCAGGGTACGGCGCCGCTTGGCTGGAGGTAGTTCTACATGAATAAGGATAAGTAAACTGCAAGTGAATAGCATGAACGAGCGATGGATGAGTGGGATGAAGAAACAGAGCGTTCATTTTCGCCTCAGTGGAGCCCAACTAGCATCCACGTACAACGTGAAAGAGTATTACATACAAGCGCGACGTAACAGGGAGGAAGGTATGCGTGCAACATGGAATAGAAAACGTACCTGCGATCATCTCCCCTGCGTCTTGTTCTGGCTCACGAAGGGGCATATCCCTGTACTTTGCGGGAGTGTCGAGATAGCCAATCGTGGACGTTGCAGAGGCGGCAGCGTGGCTCGGCTCTGGCTCTGACGGAACCCAGCCTCTCTTGCGGGCGAGCGGTACGGGAGAGGAGAGAAAATTTATGGGAGAGAGTCGTGTGGAAGGTAGAGAGGCTACTTGGTGCGATAAAGCCGCGCCTTCGATCCGGGACTTGGGCACAGCTGGGCCGGAGCTAGCGGCCAAAAAAGGGTTGTGTAACCCAGGAATGTTGAAAGTGAATGTAAAGGGGAACTGCATAGTTCTCGTGTCTTGTTCGTCAAGGGAGAGAGCGAAAGTCGTAACTGAGTATGTAGAGGGACAGAATGAAGATCGACCAAACCCTGGCCGTATTTCACGTTGAACCAAACCCACATTTATCGTGTGAATGTAATACTGTATTTGGAAAACCCCTTTTTACGGTGCACCGAGTACCCGGTCGCTATAAATGAACGCACAGCAGCAGCACTCCTCCCGCGCCCGGCCAAGTCGGCGCACAACGACGTGGGAGTCAAGGCACCCCCTGCACCCGTAACATTCTAGAGCGGCACAGGATAGAATTTACTCTTGGTATTATTGACAGGCCCAACTGAGTATGAAATCATCAGACACTCGTCCCAGGGCCACACCGCCGACGCGCCGGTGCTCTGACCATGCGCAGCCTTGCAAAGACAGCGTGGTCTATTCCATTCGCCGCATACATACATTCAACGACGGAGGCGCAGTCGAAACGCATTTTTGGATGCTCTCGAGTGCGTGTCGAGATATGCCTCGTAGAACCCTGCAATGAACTCTTCTGCTTTGAATCCAAATCGGTTGTACAAAAGCTAGAGGTGCGAGTGTGGCATCGCCATCATTCCTGAATAGAAATGAACAAGGGAACGCACCATCGCCGGATTATTCACAGAAACATGAAGAGTGACGTCTCGATGCGGATAGAACGCGATAAGATGGTACAACATCGTCCTGATAGGACTGACTTGAGCCTGGCATGGCGCTGATACCGAAAAATGGACAACATACGTCGCGATCTGTGCGTTCTCCCAGCCAGCTCTGACAGCCAAATACGTGATATACGTTTCTTGAGGTGAACTCAAGAATGCGGCACCGACCACAAGGTGACCGTACGTGGCAATCACCGTACATCGCTCTGGCGCACAATGCAAGGCGTCGCTGACTGATTCCCGACATGGTCAGTGACCGTATCTACACATAATGTGAAAAATCACCATCAATTCCGTCCCAAAAAACTCGGGTCAACAAATCATGCACTTGGCGTAGGTGAGACGGCTGGAGAGAAACGTAGGTGATTGGGATGGGTGGTCTATCAGGCTGGTCACTCTCTGGGCTTTTTACGGCCAATCAGCACGGCTCTGCGAATAAACCCATCCACTGACTGCGCGAGTGCGTGGTGTGCGCGAATATCTTCCATGAGCAACATCCACGGCGAGCTTGATTCCCAGTCTACAGCGATCAATCCAGGCGTCGTTTGCGGCATGTACCCGTAAATACGGGCCGCAAACGAGTGTTCGTATTCGGTAGTTTGAATCGCTTGGAGCCCATCCAGCACCGCAGGGGGAATGGGCACCAAGGGTGGCACCTCCAAGGGGGTCAACGCAGTAAGTTTATCGCGTTGCCATGAAGGTGACTCCCTTATCCCTGCTCTCCGTCTCTCCTTTTTCAAAAAATATGCGATCGGAATCGACCCGATGTTTCAGCTCATGGCCATACATACCTGCTGCAACTGCAACTTTCGCACTATCATCCGTTCAGAGGGAGACGTCATGCGCCCAGCCACGTACTGCTTCGCCAACGGCACGATCCTCGAGAGTTCAAAACGTGAGAGTGGACGAACACGTTCGTCCTCGCCCTTGTTGTCCCCCTGAGATCGAATCCAGCGCAAGACACACAGAGATAAGCACCAAGCCGCGGGTTATTGAGCGCACACGACGTACCGCGAGTGCGACATCGTGAGACTGAGCCCAGAGAACCTGTCGCGCCTCGATATACTCCGGGAGCAACCCCTCCATCGTCGACTCGAACCCATCGTTGCCCCCCTCGCTCTCGCTCTCGTTCTCCTTCCGAGTGCCCTCGGCCCCGGCATTGTCTCCGGTGTCGAACTCCGTACGAATGGACAGACCGCGCTGGAAGATGTCAAGAAGCGCAGGGAGGGATGTAGACGCTTGGGTGACGCGGTTTACTCCTGCTGCTTTTCTGGTGTTGGTCTTGCGGCGTTTGACACGGCGAGCCTGTGGTTTCACCTGGACAAAAAAAAGATCAGATGAGGTGGTTTTTCAGAAGTAAAGGACACTAAAGCACCTCCGAGTGGCTGCCGTCGTCATCGTCGGATGGGGTCCATGTGGCGTTGGCAGACTCGGAGTCCATCATGATGGTAGTTGAGAGGCATGGCAGTTGCCTGCTCCTCGTTCGAGTCTAAATAGCCCCTGATTCACTTCCCTTCGTTCAGCATGCCGACCGCCACAAGGAGCTAGCGTGTCCAGAGTCAGAAATCTCGACCGGGCCCGGGTGCCATGTAATCCATGGACACTGACTTTAGATTGATCACCACGGCGGCGCCTTAGCCCTTAGTCTTACTCGGATGCTCAGATGCCGCAAAAACCCGTCGCTTACAGGCGCAGACAAGTACCTCGGTGCAGGCTGGAACGCGAGACAAGGGGTTTCACCTTTCCTTCATACCGACGCTTATTTGGCTCAAGTTCGGAAGGTGTCGCATCTCAAACGCACTTCAGTCAGAAAACAAGCCAGTCATTCCTAGAGTCTGCTGAAATGAAATAGAAGTCCGGAATAAATATATGATCAGTGCACAGTGTAAAAAAGAGGGAGAGACGCTGTATAAGATGAGTCAAGTCCATGGATGAACAAGGTCAGAGGTGTGAAAGCGAAAGGAGTGTCAAGTAGAGTGATATAAGGGCGCGCGCATTGACAAAACAAGCCAATGGTAACAAGGATGGAGGGCAAGGTCCGTGTGAAGAGTCATCAAAATCATAGCCGCGTCACAGCCTTGGAATCCAAGGGCATTCCTGCGAGTGGTCTTCAGACCGACAGCGTGCGGGTGCAAAGATAGGAGACGTACCCGAAGGGTCGATGCCGTTGCGGGCAAGAATCTGGTTATGACGGATCAGCCTCGCTTGGTCGAAACTGTTGACATCGACCTCGTCAGTACGCGATATAGGCGCCACTCAAACAAACATACTTGACACGTTCTCGTCGCATGATGTCCAGCACCTCCTGGGTGCCCCGCTCATCGAGACCAGCCCGCGAGTCGCCGTCGGAGATGTTGGCCTCGATGTCGAACATGACCGACGTCAAGCCGGCCTCGGCCTGACTGGAGAATGTGGACAGCGGGACATAGTGGTCGAGGCCGAGCAAGGATCGGACCCTGATGGGCACATGAAGTAGGATGGCAGCGCGGTAGTGGTATCCCACTGATAGGAGCGACCAGCGGCGTGAGTATGCTGCGGAGTGTGGGGAAGGATGGTACTTACGCATTACCAGTAATGCGAGGGCAGCGAAGAGGGAGATGTAGAAGAACATGTTGCTATTTAAGCGGGTGAATATCTTGACTTATGAATTTGGAACAAAAAGACAAGCGAAATAACGAGATCGAAGGTGACCTTCTCTTCGCTTGGCTACAAATCACGTGATGACATGCTGCATCCGTGAGGCCAAGAACTCAAGGTCGATTATACTTAGAGTATTACTGACAGCATGGAATCTCTGTACGACATTTTGCAGGTACTGCAAAGAAATCAATTTGGTTGTCCAGCTCATCGCGTTTACAGGCTGAATTTTGTCCACCATTGGACACCTCACTTCTCGCAGCGCTTATCCAGGACGTGAGCCCCTCCTTGCCACTGTCAGACCAGCTCGAGACACTCCGCTCCACCCTCAAAGAGCTCGCAAGCCATGCCACGAAACAGCTCGCCGATGAACTCGACTCCGCCAACCTCTCCCCTCTGTCCATCACCACAGATGAATCCAACAGCTGCCCCGACTTTTGTGCACTTACCGCCGAAAGCTCAAATACCTCTGACTCATCTGCAATCTCTCACCAGTCTTTTGATTCACCCCTCGGGTTTTTACAGGCTGCGTTACCCCATATACCCCACTCGCGACTCAGACGCGCACTCAGCGAAGTGGGCACAGGAGATGATGGCGACGTAGACATGGAATCCGTCGTAGAAGCCTTACTAACCAACGAATACGTCCGTGAACTCGAAGAGCGAGGCTTGAGTGCCCTCGACGACAATGACTTCCAGTCCCCCTGTCCACACGATGATTGGATATGTGTCGAGTCCAAGAAGAAACCCACCGTCAACGGGAAACCCGCAAAGAAAAAGAACGTCCGCGGAAAGACAATCACCCTCGTCGACATTCGTCAACGCCAGCATATACCATCACCGTTACCTACCGCTCCCCCCGCACCCGATCCATGGACTCAGCTTTACTCTCTCTCAGACTACCTCGCGACGCTGCTCCCACCTCACCCTGCGTCCTTCTTCCAATCTCACTTCCACTCCCCAAAGTACCCCTCACCCGCGCACGCACTCCGCGCTGCGCTCTTCACCGTCGGAGGCGATCACACTAAATCGCCTTCCGACACGACAGCTCTCTTCCACATGCTCGACGTCCTCCGCGAATCCCCTACATATGCTTCCCTTGATCCGGAGCAGCGCGCCACTCTTTACACCGACGTCGAGCTCGCCCTCCGTGCCACACATGGCCGCGGGGACGACGCTATCGACATCGTGTGGCTCCTCCTTGATCTCGTTCTCGATCTCGAATCTGGGACGCTCGCCATGGGCGTGTACCACGCCCCCCATTCCCCCCTCTCCACCTCCCGCTCCTCCGTTTGGGCCACTTCGTCCCCAGTCTCGCCCTCACCCTCTACCAATCGCGATCGAAGCGGCAGCACAAGCGGGGGGATGCGCCAACTTCCGAGCGCCCCCCCACCCGTCCCACCCCCGCCGACGTCGAAGCGAAAAAGCGTCTCTGCATCTCCAACCACAGACAAATTCCAATGGCAAACGATACCCGAAAGGCTTCCCAAGGGTCCGCACCCGCTCGCAGTACACATCCCGGCGTACGACCCGGTTAATCAGAGTCGACGGTCGGCGACCGCGGGTAAGCTGCGCGGGACGGGCAACGGGATCGGCAAGGGCGGCAAGGGCGACGTGGGCGAACTAGCCCACCTGGATGTGACGCATCGACTGGCAGCGAGCCTGAAGAAGCGCAACGAGCTCCTTCGCGAAGCCTCCAAGGCGTGGCGCAGGGGCAACGCCAAAACACGCGGTGGCGAGGTTGCGCTCTATTTCGCCGAACGGGTGCGCTCATGTTCTCAATGTGACGTGCGTGCGCGTTGACCGCTCTCTCTGTTCTGGTAGGCGCGCGAGTTTCAAGAGTTGGCACGGCAGGAGGCGCTCAACGAAGCCCGGCTTATGGTCGAGTCTAAACGGTGCGTGTTCGTTCGCTGGCCCTCGCGTGTGCCTGTCGCGCGGGACAGTATCGTCGGCGTGTGTCCCACGTCGAGGGTACCGTTTTCCCTCGCTCCCTTTTTCCCTCTCCCCAGTGCTCATCTCTCCTGACGTGAGCACGCAGTTCCGCAGCCGTGGATCACAACACGATCGATCTGCATGGTACCTCGATCGCCGAGGCGGTCGTCATCGTCAAAGAGATTCTCGAACGCGAGGGATGTTCAGCCGGTAAGCCTCCCCCCCTTCTCCCTCGCCGGCGCCCCTATTTTTCCTGGTCGTTGACGCTGTCCTCCCTTTTTCGCATGTTCTTCTTCCGCCTTCGTCGTTCACTGCGGGGTTGACTTCGGCTGGCGTTGTGGTCCGCGAACCAGTGAACCCGCTCAAGATCATCACCGGTCGCGGGACGCATTCTGTGAACGGCGTCGGCGTGCTCAAACCTGCTGTGCGAAACGCGCTCGTGCGAGACAAGTGGAATGTGGGCGTCTGGGACGGCGGCCTCGTCGTACGCGGGCGCACCTCGACTTCGTGATCGTCGCACGGCGGCCGTGTGTATACGCACGTACGCTGCCGCCTCTCTTGGAGATGTTTTTCTTGTTTTGGCGTGGTATCATATGTGCGACGCGTGCGTCTCATGTGTCGTTTGCTCGCATTTTTCTTTTGTCCCCCGTCTTTCTTGTATGCGCTTCGATACCCGTTGTTGGCAAGGTGTTTTCGTGTTACCCCCGTACGTCTCGGTTATATCCATAATGCTCTGTACGATAGCGCGTGTTTTACAGGATTTCTACGCACTGAGGACGATTTTCTCGTTGTATAAAAGGAATGTATGCTCCGTATCTGTACGTGACTGTAGTCCTGGGTCTAGATTTCAAAGTAATGAGTGAGTGCAAAAGAGTGCGATCTATCCTTAACGTGACTTGAGACGAAGAGAGAAAGGCATGGCATGAAAGCGAAAGCATGGTCCGTGCACCATGAAAACGGCGACGAAAGCAGTATCAAGGAGTCCAGACAATGAATGCCCAACACAAGGGAAAACGAAAGAGCAAGCCAGGGTCCCTTCCAGTTTACTTCTTCGATCTTGGTCGGCGCGGCGAAGGCCGCGGAGCGAACTCTAGGCCATGCCACAAGCCACCCAAGTTCAGTTCATCGGCCTCGGCGTCATCCCTACCTGGTTGGGCCTTAGGACCAAGATATTTCACGTCCTCGACCCAAGGCGTTTTCAGCAGTAGCCCATCGTCAGATTCGGAGTCCGATCCCGACTGAACGGCTGCGAGTCTAGCGGTGGATGCGTCCTTGACTGTCTGAGCAGGTAGCCTTGTACTTTTCGCAGCGAGTTTCGAGGTCGGGCCGACGACGGTGCCAGAGCGAGTACGTCGTACATTGTATGCAGAAACAACAGTGGATCCACCAGCAGGTTTGGCGAAATCTGATGCGCGAATTGTACCCGAGCGGTTCCTAGTTGGCCGTCGTTTCGTCGACTTTGCGGTGGGTTCGGTCGCGGGAGAGGTGGCTAGCACACAATGGGAACGAGGCTGCGGAGGGATACAAGCAGAGAACCGACGTCTTTCCCCTTCCGAGTGCGCGCCACCTACTCCGTGCATAGTTAATAAGCAGAAACTAATCAGCATGCAGTGGGGAGGAAAAGGTGTGCATTCAACACAATAAGGTAATTAAAAGCACCCTGGGACGATCAAGCAGGCGCATTGCACGCGAGACGTACCACCGATGTCCATCAACTCAAGCTGCTGCACCAATCCCATAGCAGGGCTTGAAGGAGAGCAGGGAGCAGCTGACTTGGGCGGGGAGGCTGGTGGTGTCAGTGTACCTGGGTTTCTCGACGTACGAATAATCAAGGATTCTCCGTGAGCAGGGCTAGTGCCAGGAAAACCGAATAGTTGTTCTGCGATGCAGGGCTTGGCCATGACAAGCTTCCTCGAACGAACGACAAGACTTGTGCCACGCGCAGGGCTGGTCCCAGGAAAGTTCAACTCTCCAACGGATAGTTTAGGTGCGCCGTCCAGACCAAACGTCTTGGTGACCGAGGTCGAGGTAGCCGAGTGATCTATCGAATCCATGTCAGCAAGGGGGACATCGAACTCTGCGATGAAGGATCCGGCCGGTGAGTGACCTGCTTGCGATTCTTCGACCACTCTCGGATGAGTGGGAGCTTGATGAGCACCAAGTTGCAATCCGTCCCGGTTGGTCTTGGGTATGCTTGTAGCGAGTTCATTTGAGGCAGCAAGAGATCGAATCGTGAACTCGTCGGAAGACGAGAAGATACTGTTCCCGGATAGGTGAATTGTCTGACGCCTGGGAGGTGCCACACTGTACGTCATCTCAATATCGGGATCCCCAGCCTGTGTGACATCATCGCCAAGACCGAAACCAAGAGAATTGTCGGCCACGGTCTGGTGTCCTCGCATGTCGGACAGTTTTCGCACTCGAAATCGGGCAGGAGTGGAGCAGGACTGAGGTTGATCAGCATAGAAGGATGCATTGCTAGGAATCGATCCACCAGGCGAGATGTAGCCACCGAAAGCGCGGGAGGAAACCTTGGGAGCGGCAATTACATCTTCCCGCACCAATGGAGAGCGCATATACGCAGTCGAGGGGCTCGAAGGATAACGTCTGTGCTTGAGGTGCCTAGGAGGAGGTTCCCTGTCCGCATCCTTGAGAGATGTAGTCGAATCTTTACGCGAAACACGTCGGGTATTTTCTTTGAAGGCTCCAGATAGAGTGCGAGACTTTGCATAGAGGGGGATGCGCGAGACTCGACGGGAGGATCTGTCTCTGTTTTTGCGTTGAGGCGACGAAGTGGCAGAACACGGACGGCTGCTAAATGGAGAGGCAAGAACCTGAAAATGCGTGTCGTTTTCTTTGAGACTCCTAGAACTGGTGCGGGAGAGGATGCGCTTGGTAGCAGGAACGGGCGAGAGTTGTTCTGTGACCGGGGGCTTTGTGACGAGCAGATCATGCGACGACTGCGAAGGAAACGGCGTTTGAAATGAGAGGTCATGCTGGGCGGCCAGTCGCTCGCTGGGCTCAAGATTAGCGACGCGCGCTTGGGTGCTCTTGATCCTTTTCGCAAGGTGCTCCCTGATATGTTCGACATTCCTGTCCTCTACCTGCTCGTCGAGAGCCACGCGACGAGAGCGTTTGAGCATGCGACGTGCCATCTGAGCGTGTGTGAGATCGTCCTTGTCCGGTGGAAGTACATCCAAGGGGGATGAAAACAGCCCTTTCCCTCGCGGAACGCGTTTTTTCCTGTGAGCATAAGTGACTCTGACAGACTGTCGACCGGACATGACACCTATGGACGAGAAGATGGTTGTTGAGATAAGAGAGAGTCGGAGAGACGCGCTATCTATATAAATTGATTTCCCATTATGTAATATTCAGACTAGTCTGCATAGACGGATTAGCGTCGAGGTTCGTCTGGAGAGAGTGTTTCAGTACTTCGTATCTTGACTTGGTGTAATCTAAATTTCTTCAAGCACTTTGGCTGGTATGCGTTTGCTTATATCAGTGTGTGGCTGTGTTTGACGCGCGAAAGACAGCATCAACCAAACCCAAATTAAAGACATACCAACTCGTCGTTCGGCCAATCGACACGGCCTGGATGTTCTCTTCCATTTGACCGCTACTCCATCTACTCAGAACCTTATTATATCTCGCTTGACGTCCCTCTAACTTATCCTCCACCATGGTAGTCGCTCGCAGAACACCTGTCGTACCACTCCAACCCGTCGCGCGCAACTCCTCTCCCCAAGAGACACAACGGCCTGCACGAACATCTCTTTCAAAGGATTCCACTACTGTTTCAAAAGATGCTACCTACAGCGCCGTTGCTACATCTCTTGCCGACTCTTCTAACGGCAACAAGCATCACCACACCGGTCTTGTGAGTCCTCGTCCTTGACGCAAATCCCCGGTCTTCGAATCCTTACCATCTGGCCTGGCGCTTCTCTACCTTGTTTTCACTCTCGATCGCATATTGTGCCAACTGGGTTCCACGTCATGTGCTTCCTGTGTCGTGGCTCACATCGTCGTTTACAGGACAGCAGCCCTGCAAACAAGTCTAAAAAGCCTAGGAGACGCGGCAGAGTGAGCGTTCTCTCAATCTGCATCCTATCACAGCATCACGTTAACCGCCTGCAGAACAAATACCGAAAATCAAACTTCCAAGCCTTTCTTGACTTCCTTACCAAGCTTCTCCTTCTCGCGTTCACTATATACACATTCTCTGTGTGTCCACAGGATACACAACATCAATCCCTGATATGCCGCAGTTTGTCAGAATACAAGCGCATCGTCCTTGACCCCTACATCATCCCTCCCATACAAACTGCACTTGCTCACCCCTCCATTGCCCCTTACATCGATCGTGCGAAACCTTACATTCACCGCGCTGTCGAAATAACGACTCCGATCCTCCTTCGCACTCAACGAGAGTGGAACCTCCACGTCGTTCCTCAATGGGAGAAACGTATCGTCCCTGAATGGAATGATCGCGTTGTTCCCCAATGGAACAAGCATGTCGTTCCCCAATGGGATAAATATGTCGTCCCTCGGATTCAACTCGTCCAGTCCAAGCTAGAACCTTACCGCCTACGTGTCGAACAGGAATATGAGCAACGCATCTTACCGCATGCTCGAGTGGCGTTCTATAATCTTCAACGGTGGCAACGCCAGGTAGAGCCGTATGTCATTTTGGCAGCGTCAAAGACAAAGGAGGGGTACTACGCCGTCAAGCCTTACGCTATTCCGATAGCGAAGAGATGCGGTCATGAACTCCATCAGTTTGCACTACTCCTCCAAGAGCAACGCCAAAAGTTTGTTGACCCCCATGTCGCCAAAATGTGGGAGAAAGCCAAGGAGCTTAGCAGGGGAAAACAAGTCGTCTACGAGCAGACACCTGACCATGAACCGTTGTCATCTGACATCTCGTCTATGATCGTGGAGACAATTGGGTACGATGTCAGCGTTTCATCCGTCTATGACCTCATCCCCACACCCACGGAGCCCGACGTCGCACACCCACTATCATCGCTTAGTAATGGTGAAACAGGTGAAGGGATCCCTCATGCGACGTCACCAGAGCCGGCTATATCACCACCGATTTCGGAGCCAATAACCTCGCAGCCCGTTGTCCCGCCCTCGGGTCTCGAGTTGTCATCCCCAAGCGCCGAATTTGCCGAGACCTTGCACGAATTAGAGCGCCCCGCACCCGGCGCTTCTGCGTTCGAAGAGGAACCATGTACATTCTCAATTTTGGTGGAAGCGACCGCCGTTTCGTCGTCGAGTCCTCCCCCGTCTACAAACGAGCCCCCGAACACCCCAGCATCAGTAACGCCGTCCAAAATTACTGTCCCGGCTGCCTCGGCGACGGTCCCTCCAGAGCACCCACGCGGCGACGATGAAATTGATTTCGATGCTTTCTATGCAGAATTGGGCCTTAATGAACCGCTAGGAACCCGTGGTAGCACGGAAGAGTGGATCTCCGCCCCCCCTAGCCCCCCTGCCGAAACGGAGGAGGAAAAGGCCGAGCGTCTCCGTCTCAAGGCTGTGGAAACTGCGCGCAAACGCACCGACATCGAGGCGCGCCAGGCCAAATGGGAGGCGGAGCTTCAAGCCCAAATGGGGCTCAGTACTACACAGCTTCAGAGCCGTCTGAGTCAGCTGCGCATGGCAGCCGCTGCGGAGCTGGCATCGGCCGCCGTCGTTCGCGGTTCAATCGAGGAGCTCGTCGCCGAGGCGGAGAAGTATATCAAGGGCGCGGAGATTTATCTCAAGAACCTCAAAGGAGAAAGTCGACGGTCAGACGAGAAATTAGCGCTCTGGGATCGTGTCGCGGATCGGGTAGGCGACAAGTTTAACGAACGCTTGATCGCGACGGAAGGCGTTGTCAACGCCTGGCACAAGGTTGTGCTTGACAAGGAACTTGATGAGGTCCGTAGCAAACAATAAATTTTCTCATCTCTTTGGATTTTACTTTTTTTGTTGTCTGCGTCCGCTGAACTCGACGTAGGTCACCACAGTCACTGCCCAAGTGCGCGAGGTGGCAGAGAAAGGCCAGTTGGACCTGGGCCTTGATTATGCGTGGTTGGAAGACGTGACATATAATGATTGGCAGCGATACCACGGATTAGTCGGAAGTGAGCATTAATTTCGAGACTCCTAAACTATGCAACGCGAACCGACGCCTTGTTTAGCCAGCGAGCAGTATGCTTCCGACGCCGCGTCCATCCAAAACGGCACCCATCCCACCGTGGTAGTGTCAAACCCCATGCGTCCAATTTTGGAAGACCTCGAATCCGAAGTGCAGGATGTAGTCATCGGGTTCGAAACACGACTCCGGCGGATAAAGCGTGATGGGGAGCGCGCATTCAATGGATATGGCAATGGCGCCGTACAAAAGGAGGAAGACAAAGGGTCATCCACGCTCGAACCTGAAGTGGGCGCGGACTCGGGAGCTTCCATTTTACCAATCCCTCCTGATGGCGTCAGGGAGGACGACACGGCCTTTATTCCACCTGTGGTCATCGGTCGGAGCCGAGAAGAGGTGCTTGACGCGCTGGGTAGGGTTGAGCCGAGCTCTGAGGCCGAGCGACACGCGAGTGGGTCAAACGTTGATGCGGAGGAGGCAGTATCTCAACTCGCATGGGAGGTAGTAGGTGGCACAGGCATCGCCCATACGGAGCTGTGATGAGGTGATCTATAGGATATGTTTTGTTCTATGTTGTTAACCGTTTTGATTTGGATATGGTTTATGCAAGTACGACTACGTTTTTCACCTTTCGTTATAGTATTCAGTCAGCGGACTGACAGCGGAAGAACAGCCTGAGACATTAACCCATCCGTAAGTACTCGCTTGGGTCATGCTCACCCTGTCCCAGCGGTCAGGGTGGGTCGCCATGCAGAGCTCTCGTGGCATCTGCATGGTGTCCACGTTATTGTAGAAGTTCGAGAAACATTACGGGGCCACAGCCCTTTCCAACTGACCCTGGCGTGAATGAACCAGTCCCTACTTTCCCCACCTGGCACCAGCCCACCACGCCGATCTTTTTGGGTTGACAACCAGTCCCTTTTTCCGAGTTCCCACGTAACTCGACTTCCCACCCTCCATCCACGTTCCCTGCAGTGGCCGTGCATGCATATCATAGGTACATAATAAATGATAGGTATCCCCGCATGGGTCGTGTCGGATTGAAGCTTCGGCTCGGAGCTCAGAAGTACCTTGCACGCGACCCACCCGTACCCAGGGAGATCGCCAAATGACAGGGGGACGCTTCCATCGTGATGGGGCCTCACCGTACTATAGTATGTAAAGGGAGGGGGGTTCACCTCGCGTACCTGATGATGGTGAAAGACCCTATGAGGGGGTGATCGTGTTGTAATGCAATGGTGCGGCACCTTTGTTTTTCTCTGAGACTCTCTGTCCTTCCATTGCAAGGTACGAGATTGCCTCCGAGAGACGGGGTGACACTGGCGTGTTCGAGTTTCTTGCGCTTTTTGCTCATCCCCAAAGAACTGCCGTTATGTACTCGACTCAGGTGCATCACACACGGTGAGTCTGTATGCTCAGGAGCCAACTCAAGGTACCTGGATCGTTAGCCTATCTAGATCAATAATGTTCCTAGTCCCCCCCTTTTGAGAGACTCATAGTTTGAAACATACTGACATCGTTGGAAATTTATTATCAGAAGAAAGCATCCAGTCGACGCAGATACGATATACAGAAAGTCACCAATGTCATTCAGTTCGGAAGGTGTTACAAATGAACTGGTAGGCTTGATAGAATTAGTGCTTGACATGACTGAAAACCAATATATGACAAAGACAGCCGAGGTAAAGATAACTGGGATTACGCGTCAGTCGGCTCGTCCTCCGCTTTCCACCGCAGGTTCGACTCGTAGAACATAATGAGCTAGTTTAGTAAAATAAAAGAGACCGATCAATGTCAATTGAATAGTCCATCAAGCGAGCAACAAACCTTCTGGGGGAACTTTTCTGCGCAAATCCGCGAGTTTTCCCGTACCCGTTTCTTATCGGCTTTTCTAGAATGGCCGTCAGCATGAACAGATGGGGGTAGATGAAAAACGGCTTACAATGTGAAGAACACGTAGAGTTCGCCGTCATCTTGACGCTCTACGGTGTCAATGGTCTCGATGAGTTCCTCCCATGAAGGGGCCTTGATGTGCTTCTTCATGTCACCAATGATTTCGTCGTCGTCAGAATCACCCTTGCTGTCCTCCAGAGCGACACCGTTGCTCTTTCGAACCTTCTTCCTTGCCCTTTGTTCGTCCTCGTCCTTGTCTCGCGTATCCATCTTGTCCGACGGCAACTCATCTTTCTTGGGCCTGCCACGTTTCTTTGCGTGACTTTCTGGTTCGGCGGACGAATCCATATCCGCAAGCGACCTTCTCGAGTGTTTCTCCACGAGTTTAGGCTTCAACTTGAGAGGCTCCGATTTACGAGGCCCCAATTTCTTTTTCTTTTCTGCCCAGAAGCGCTCAATGAGCTCCTTGGCATTACTAAGACCTATCAGTGTGGCACCAGTCGAAACACGCGAGATTCAGAGCACGTACCCCGCATCGCGCTCGTCCACCCAGCTGTTGTGTTCCTCTCCATAGTTCTTCCATTTGACGAAATACCCCATGCGACCCTTTATCATGGGTGGCCACGCACTCCATCGGTGACCATGGTTGAACAGGAATGAAAGCACCCACCCCAGTGAATTGCCCCTTTTTGGCATCGAGGATTTTCTCGATCTCGTACTCCTCCTCTTCCTCTTCATCCTCCTCCTCGCCCTCCGCCGCAGTCTCTTCGGTTTCCTCGTCTACCCCCTT
>JBBPTY010000477.1:0-17607 GCA_038094335.1 Tylopilus aff. striatulus | reverse complement strand
CCAAGATCTATGCTACCGAGTGAAATCAAATGGAAATCACCTTCGTCACCTGAAAGAACATATCCCAATCATCAATTCAAACTCTAGAAGACGTACCAAAAGTCGGGTTAGACTCGGCCGACCTGACCGGGTTGACTCGGCCGGCTCGGATGGATGACAGGGGCTCAGGACTCACTCAGGACTTGCTTGTACGACCTAGAAGACCTGTAACAAAACTTCCCAATCTCTCTCTTTTCAACTGTAGCGAGCTCCCCACTCCTACAGCGTACAAGGCTTTTGAAGCCTGGTTGGACCGCCAACTCGCCGCCAAGGTAAAACTCTTGCATTCAGACCGGGGCGGTGAATACCAAGGACGCGAATTCGTGCTGTATCTGCAGCGTCAGGGCACTCTGCAGCGCCTTACCACCCACGACACTCCACAACACAACGGTGTCGCTGAGCGCCTCAACCAGACCATACTGGAGAAGGTCTGAGCCATGTTGCATGCGAGCGGGTTGCCTAAGTATCTATGGGGTGAGGCAGCTCGTCATGCTGTGTGGCTAAAGAATAGAACACCCACCAAGGTTTTGAATGGCATGACGCCATACGAAGTCGCCTTTAGCAAGAAGCCAGACATGACCAGTCTGCGCGACTGGGGATCGGAGGTGTATGTGCATACGAGCATGGGTGACAAGCTGGGTGGTAAGCGGGTCGAAAAGGCCAGGTGGATGGGTGTAGACGACCAAACCACCAACGCGTTCCGGGTGTACTGGCCTACGAAGCGAACCATAACTGTCGAGCACGACATCTATGCAAAGCCAGCACAGTGTATCGTCGAGGGGGAGGATGATGACAACACACCGATTATCGATGCCACACTGGTGCATATACCCCCCACACCTTCCAGCAACCCCTTAGAACCGATCCCAGCTGCACCGCCTGCTCCGTCAATGACCGTGTCACCTGTACCTGGCCCTGTTGATGAACCACGCCCTAAACATGCCTGTCATCCCAGCCAGCATATCCGTGATATCATTGATGGAAAGGGACTCACCACTGAGGTTCCCCGAGGTGTCCAACTTCCTAAGAAGACAGCCGAAGCCATCGAAATGGATCCAGACGCACCTGTGCTTGAGGGGGAGACACATAGTGATCAGCTGATGGCAGCCGACGATTATGATGAAATCGAACTCACCTTGCTCCTAGATGAGGCATCTTCACTTGCTGAGGCTCTTGAGCCAGCATCACTTGCAGATGCGAGACGACGACCAGACTGGCTGCAGTGGGAGGAGGGTATCAAGGAAGAGTTAGCAACGCTCGACAAGGCTGGAATGTGGGAATTAGTTGACTTACCCACGGGTGCAAACCTAGTCGGCTCAAAGTGGGTCTTTCAGGCGAAGAAGGATGCTGCCAGAAATATAATTTGTTACAAGGCTCAACTCATGGCCCAGGGATTCTCCCAGGTGCCAGGGGTTGACTACTTCGACACCTATGCCCCCGTCACCAAACTTGCATCAATCCAAACCGTCCTCACCCTCACTGCCCAACAAAATCTCAAGCTAGACCAAGTCAATATCAAGGGCACGTACCTCAATGGTGAGCTGACCAATGGCAAATGGATTTACATGAAACAGCCACCTGGGTACACTGACCCGAAATATCCCCACTGAGTGTGTCGACTCTGAAAAACACTCTATGGACTCAAACAAAGCGGACAGTGATGGTATCAAAAATTGGTTGAAATCCTTGTAGCACGACTGGGCTTCAAGCAGTGCAAAGTTGATCAGGCTGTTTTTGTTAAGTGCACCCCCTCATCCCTTGTTATCATTGTAGTACATGTTGATGACTGCACCATTGCAGCCACCTCCACTGCCCTCATCGCCGAACTCAAGTCCCAAATGAGCCGACATGTCGAGATTACTGACCTCAGTACACTCCATTGGCTGCTTGGCATCGAAGTCACCCAAAATCGAGACAACCACACCATATCCCTCTCCCAGCGATCCTATATCGACTCCATTATCCACCGTTTCAGTCTCGACGAACTCAAGCCTGTATCAACTCCAATGGAACCTCATGTTCAGCTAACCACACAGCAATCACCATCAACTGGCACCAAGTACACAGCAATGCAACACATTCCATACTGCAAGGCCGTCAGTTCACTCATGTACACTGTGCTTGGCACACGACCCGACATATCATATGCCATAGCCACCATCTCCCGTTTTTCCAGTAACCCTGGAATGGCTCATTGGGAGGCCATCTGACACATTTACAGGTACCTTAAGGGCACAAAGGACCTGCGCCTGACCTATGGAGGAGTTGTGAGGCCACTGGAGGGATACACAGATGCCGATGGAAGCATGGCTGAGGATCGAAAGGCCGTTTTGGGGTATGCATTTCTCATCAACGGTGGAGCGGTCTCCTGGAGCTTGAAGAAGCAAGAAATTGTCTTGCTATCAACCACAGAGAGTGAGTACATTGCTGCAACACATGCCGCCAAGGAGGCGCTGTGGCTGTGCACCCTCATCGCTGAGCTCTTCACCCCCATCGACACCTCCATCACACTCTTTTCCAACAACCAATCGGCCATCGCACTTGTGAAAGACCATCAGTACCATGCCCGCACAAAGCACATCAACATCTGGTTTCACTTTATTTGCTGGATCATCAACAATGGCAAGATCCATCTCATTTTCTACCTGATGGATGATATGGTCACCGACTCACTTACCAAAGCGCTCCCCTCACCCAAGGTCAAACACTTCACTGCTGAACTTGGACTGTGCACAGCTTGAGGGGGAGTGTTGGATCTAGCAAGCGTGTGCTCAGTCTTGCACACACCTCAGTTCGTGTTTTTAAGCTTCTCTTTGTCAAATGTTACTTGTTTCCTTGCAACAGACAGTTTGTCTATGATGTGACTACCTACGACAGACATCACCATGTCCCTGGGCCTGTCTCAGACCCAGGGCACCCCTTTCCATGTGCTTCTTGTCCACTAGATGCTCCGAGTCTTGGACTATATATTGACCTTGTTTGTGCGGTAGTACAGCCACTGTATTACATAAGCACTACTTACATCGCACCATAGTTTACTTTTAGTTCCTTAGTGACTACATAGTATTCTACAGGTGTGTAGCTACTTACTACTAATATAACAGTGACTACATAGTATTCTACAGTTCTACACAAATTTCTGAGGGACTTCCAAAGGGTGGAGGGAAGTCCTGTTGATGAGGAGCAAAGTCCAGAGTTTCTTATAGGAGTTTGTTGGGAATTGCTCTCTAGGGGGTCCCAGGTGGAGATGAAGATGCTGCAGGCCTTGTGTAGGTCTAGGAGTGGGGTTGGAACTTGGGGAAACCAAGGATTCTCTCTCTTGGTCTGTGAGAGGTTTGGAGGACAAGGGGGATGGATACCAATCAGGAATTGACAGGGAACATTGGGGTTGACAGGTGATGTTGGGATTGGGTTGGAGCATGGAGGGAGAGGCTAGGGGGGGCAAGAACCTTGACATAGGACTTATGTGTCATGCCCTGCTCAGGTCTGGTCCTTGTTGTGGAGGTATGAAGGATAGAGACAAGTCCCTGAGGGGTACTTGCTTGGAGGGAGGGTAAGGAGGTAGAGATGAGTGGAAGGGCTCGATCATATGGATGGGCTGGATGATTTGAATAACTGAACTGAGGTACAAAAAAGTGCTATAGGGATCTTATATATAAAGTCTGAAAGGAGAAATGAACTATGGGTGGTGGTAAGTAAAAAGGGGTGAAGCCTGAGGTAGGATTCATAGGGTGCAAGCAAAGAATGCTATAAGTGAATATACTATGTGAGGAATGGTTGATAGGTGACTCAATGGAAGTGTTCATAGGGTATGAAAGGGAGGTAGCCAAGGTTATTAGGCCCATAGGCTTATAATCTAAGATCTAGAGTGTGAGGATATATAGAAGAAGTTCAGAGAAGGCACAGGGTGGAACTAGGGATGGAGGAAGGGTCATAGTGACTGAAGGGATATCAGAGGATGGAAGATGGGTCAGGGAAGTCATCTAGTGGAGATGATGACAAGAGGAATGGTGAGGGGTGTGGAGTTGCTGTGGGATTGCTTGGCTGAGATTGCAAGCCAGAGGGGGTATGGAGGTTCCTAGAATGGGCTGTGTGAGCCTGAAATAGGTTGGAGGTTTGTTAAGGGGATCTCAACAGGGATCAGAGGTGATGAGGAGGCGGGGAGTATTAGAGGATGGTATTAGGAATGTTGGGGATTGGAGGGGAGGTCTCAAGGTGTTACAGTTGCACCCTCTCTTTCTCTACTCTCAATCTAGGTTGTTTGTTCTTGATCTCCTTACCTTATTTCTGCATTTGTTGCTGTGTCATCATGTGAGTCATATGACTTCCCTATTGGTTGTCCATATCGTATGATTATATCCTTGTTCTCTATTTGGTCTCTTGTACTATACACAGCCCTATGGTTTGTGTGCCAATCTGTACCCTAGATATAGTAGGGTTCTACTGTTTGTATTCTCTACACTTGTTCTGCGCAATCATACACTTTATCTTGTGTCCTTGTGTGAAGGCCTTACTCCCTTCACTCTAAGTATTGCCTAGAGAACTCCCTCATCACTATCCTCTTCGTCCCTCAAGTCCCTAGATGCAGTGCCTCTTAGTGAGTGCCTTCTAGGGTAATTCGCCACAGGATTCGGTATATAGTGTAATACAAGGGTGAAATGGGGTTGGGATGAGGGAATCAGAGATGGACAGGGAGGTGAGCCACATGGTTCTGACAATAATACAGTGTTGGAGTTGGGAAGTGTGCACTCAGCCTCATGTATATCTCAGTTTGTACTTTTCACCTTCTTTGTGACTGTTCTGTGTTTCTAGACAATGACAAGACAACCTTTCTATGCTACAACAGATTGTGACTGTATTTCGCCAGGCCCTGGGTCAGTTTCAGGCCCAGGGCACTCTCTGTTTCATCTTCTTCTTATTGAGTACAGGCTTCAAGCCTTTGGGCTATACAGTGGCTCAAAAAAGTGTTTCAATGTTTGGTCATTTTGAACAAATTTGATATTTGTGAAAAATACAAAAGGAATAAGCTTTAATCACATAATGTAGTCATATTTTCCAAGAGAGATGATTGACCTGACTTGACAATTTTACGGTACATATGGAGAGTCCACCACAGGCCTGTGGTATGTTTATAGAGGTGGTGATAAAGTATGTGTGGGCCTGCCAGAGTATTTAAAGGACAGAGTGAAAACAAATGGCTGGGCTCTTCTAAATGTCTGTGGAATAATGGGTGGGCCCTTTTGTATTACTACAGAAGACCCTACAAATAATGGGTTGGCTCTTCTGAATTACTACAGAAGATGTTACAATATGTTTACTGCTCCCATCTTTATTCCTGTCTTTTCCCACCATTGTACTTCTATTATGGTAATCCTTGTTCTTCTCTTTTGTCTCATTACACTTGTTCTTGGATTCCCTTTTATGATACAATGTACCATACACAGACTTGGTCTGTGCACTATTCCATACCCTATATTTAGGGTTCTATATGTACTTGTAACTCTAAGCTAGTTCTACTCAATTTAACTCTCAGTTGCCTTGCCACTTGCTTGGATCTCTTCCAAGCTAGTAACTACACTTCATCCTTAGTCTCTCCACTACTTGATTGCCTGATCTTGTAGTTGATCTTCATCAATCCTTGCAGTTTGAGTCTACATCCATATCTACCTGGTTCAGATGTAACAAAAGAACTAGCTTCAACTTTAAACAAGTCTGCCATTGTTGCAGTAACTCCCCCACCATTCCTTCCAAAGAACAACACCCTATCCTTCCTCAATTCATCTTCACCCAATTCTGAAACAATCCCCCTATCTCAACCTCTTCTTCCAATTCCCCTATCCTTCCAAAAGAAGAAGCTACCCCAGAATTTGTTGACCCTGACAACACTCTTCCCACTATTGAAGAGCTACATCAATGACATGCAGAAGCAACTCCCCTTGCCCACCAGTTTTCTCACCAAGTAGTAATTCCCAGAATCCCCACACCACCATCACCCACTCCAGTTGCCCATCCTGGTGTAGGAGCAAGGAGCTCCCTATGGTTACAAACCCCTAGTTCCCAGTTTTTCATTCACAGGTCCCTGGTCAAGCCCAGCAATGCCCCAAGTCAAGAGTGTCACACCTGAGTCAGTTGCATCAGTCAAGTATTACTGGCCAAGTATGGTCCAGCTGTTTTTAGTTCATTCAAAGTAAGTTTTAGTTGCTATTCACACCTGCTCACATTAGTAGACTTGCATGGGCAAGTATGAACCAAGTCCAAGTGCTTAGACTGTCTGAGTTGGATTGTCTGAGACCCAGCAGCAGTGACTGTGTGGCTGTGCATGTGGTGTTGCTTGGGTGGATCTGTTGGACTTCAGATCACACCACTATCCATATTGTGTAGTGTTAGTAGTACTTCATTACCTACATAGCTGACCCTGGCCATCAGACTGGTGTAGGAGCCAGAAGCTCACTACAGTTGTAAGTCCTATTTTGCATGATTTCCAGTATTCTAGGTTGTCTGGTGTCCACTGCATGAAGCACCAAGCCAAGCCAAGCAAGTCTGAGTCTGTCTGAGCTGTCTGGCCTAGTCTGGTTGACTGGATCTGAAGATATCAGCCCAGAACATCAAACCGGACGGTTCTTTTGATAGGAAACAGTTTGTTTTACCTCCTTTTACCTATTTGTACTTAGTCCGACCGTTTCTACTGTGTTCCCTTTTGTTGCACTTCATTTTGGTGCCCCTGACTCGGACCTGGACCCTTTGAGTGGTCGGGTACATTCGCACCCTCGGACCCTTGATATTAGGGTCGGATCTTTTCATATATACATGCTAGATAGTGTCGCTTCAATGCCCAGCACATGTGGCTAGTGTTTTGTTAGTTTTTCTTTGTTGACAGTCTTGGGTATGCCCAGACTATAAAAACTATGTATGGACTACCTAATCAAAAGTTTTCCCCCTTTGGAAGAGACTACCAGTGAGTGTCTGGGGAAGCTCAACAGTAAGTGACCACAGTAGGTCTTTCATATATTGTTTTCCATCTCTTTTTCTGCCCAGTTGGTACTTCGTCCAGTCTGGAGGCCCCTATTTCTGTGCAGTTGCACTTGGAGTCACTTGGACTCATCTTCTTTTCATTTGGGTGGACAGTCTTCACTCAGAAGGCTTAGCTCTCAGTGTTCTCCCTTGTCTAGACCACTTCCATTGAGTAGATTGAGTTGGAACCCTTTGGGATGATCACTCACCCCTTTTTTCTCTTTTCTGCTTGCATTAGGCTCTCCCTTGGAGTAGCTGCAAGATATATTTTTGTTGTCTTACACTGGGTGGCAGCACTTTTTTTAGTTCCTCTTGTACAGTCTTGGGTATGCCTGGACTATAAAGTCATGTACACAGTATCTAATGGACAGCTTTTCCCACTTAGAAGAGACCACCAGTGAGTGTCTGGGAAGCTCCAGAGTAAGTGACCACAATAGGTCTTTCATCTATTGTTTTTCTTCCCCTTTCTCATGCCTGGCTGGTACTTCATCTGGTTTGGTGGCCCCGATTTCTGTGCAGTTGCACTTGGAGTCACTTGGAGTCACTTTCTTTTCACTCAGGTTGGTCAGTCCTCCCTTGTTAAGACTACCATTGCAGGACCACTCAGTTGGGAACCTTTGGAATGTTCACTTGCCCCTTCTTCTCTTTTTCTTTTCCTGCTTGCATTTAGGCACTTCCTTGGAGTTTGCTGCAAGAGATATTTTTGTTGTCCTACACTGGACAGATCTTTCAAATACCAATGGGTCAATAAGGTCAAAACATTCCCATCCATCCCACTGAACTCCATATCAGAGTCCCTACAAACTACAATGGAGATCTCAAGAAAGGAGAGTCATGACTTAACACAGTCAAATGATACCTCCATATTAACTGAACCCTCTATGATGACAATGAAAAGAAAGTACTTTTTGCCCTCTCTTATATGACAGAAGACAATGCTCCAAGATGGGCAGATGCTAGAATGATTGCTGGACTAGCTGGAGTAGTCACCAACTTTGGAACATGGACTCAGTTCAAAACAGACTTCAGAGTCAGATTTATTACCCAAGATGCCAAAGAACAAGCCAGGGATTGGCTCACAAATACCAAAATCTCAAAAGGGGAACAACTAGAAGAATACATTAGTGCATTCAAAATGAGAATTGTGAATGCACAAATGACTGACACTGCCCACAACCCCATCATCTGCAGATACTTCAGGAGAGGAATCCTTATATGGTTAATGAAAAGAATCTATGCCACAGACATAGTACCAGACACCCCTGATGCCTGGTACAAAAAGATGGTTAAATGTGAAATCAAGAGAAATTAGCAATGGGGATCACTAAAGGACAAACTTCCACTAAAACAATCCCACCACCCACACAAACCCCAAGAGTCCCAAATGCTATGGATGTTGATAAAATCAAATGCATCTCTAAATTAACCCCTGAATAGAGACAATGATGCTTCAAAAAAGAATGATGTCTCTGCTGCTGACAGAATGGCCATATGGTCAAGAACTGTATGGGACCACTGTAGGAACTCAGTGTTCCCTGTGGTTGTAAGTCCCTATTGCATGCATTCATGACTTTGCAGGTGTCCAGTGTTTCCTCATGCAAGAAATGTCCTGAGTGTCCAGCATCTGTCTGAGTTGGCCAGGTCTGTCTAACCCATTGTGTGTCAGTCAGGTTGTTTGGACATTTTTAACACTTTGCTTGTGCTACCTTATTATGACTGGACCTTTTAGCTGTCACCCTTATTTTGATGCCACATATTTACCCTGTGGCAAGTGACCATGTGATAGTACCCTTTTTTTAAGATTCTGTCCTTTTTAGTCACAGGTATGCCCAGACTATAAAAGCTTGTACTCAGGTACTAAAAATTTATCTTCTGCTTACTCAGAAAACTGTGCAGGAAGGTCTCAAAGTACTAGGAAGCCAAAGTAGGTCTTCTTGCCTTCATTTTTACCTTTCTCTTTGACTGGCATTTTGTACAGTGAAGAAAAACCCCTATTCTCTCTTACCATCACTCAAGTCACTCTCTGAAAAGACCTTTTATTGCTCCCTGCTGTAGTCACAGCTACCTCTTCTTTTCCTGACTTCCCTGGAACCCCTTGGGATGAGTCTACTCACCCACCTTCCTTCTTGCTTGTCAATTCCTAGGTTTTGCCCTTGGGTCATCTACACCCCCACTTGTTATTAATTTTCTACACAGCCCCCCATCCCTCCTTGATCCAACCTTCAACCTCCTGCCAAAAAGGTAGCAGCCATGACAGCCATGATCAAAGAAGTGGAAGAAGAAGCTACTATAGGAAGAATTGTAAAGGAAGGAGCTACATCTTGGGAACAAGTGGTGAATACATATGGCCAGGATTTTTAGAAAGGAAGCCACTAGTGATGCAAGTCACTTCCATTAACCATGTAACTGTACCAAAAGCTGAATCCAAACCCCACTCTTTATACATCTCCCTTGACCTCATCACCTCAGTACAAACACTGAAAGTCATCACTACCACTGCCCTTATCAACTCTGGTGCACAAATATGTTGCATCCATAAAGATTCTGTCAAATGAAATAAAATTCCCACTGAATGACCACCACATCCAATACTGATCCAGAAGACTAACTGGACCAACAACACTACATGCAATAAAGTGGCTACCCTCTTTGTTGTAGGAACTCGGTGTTCCCTATGGTTGTAAGTCCCTACTGTGCATATTCATGACTTTGCAGGTGTCCAGTGTTTCCTGTGCAAGAAATGTCCTGAGTGTCCAGTGTCCATCTAGGTCAGCTGAGTCTGTCTGGCCATTGTGAGTCACTTAGGTTGTTCAGACATTTTTTTAACACTTTGCCTTCACTACCTTGGGATGACTGGACCTTTTAGTTGTTACCCTTATTCTGATGTCGCATACTTACCCCATGGCAAGCAACCATGCAGTAGCACTTTTTTTAAGATTCTGTCCTTTCCAGTCACAGGTATGCCTGGACTATAAAAACTTGTACTCAGATACTAAAAAATTTATCTTCTGCTCACTTGGAAAACTGTGCAGGCAGGTCTCAAGGTACTAGGAAGCCAGAGTAGGTCTTCTCACCTTCATTTTACTTTTCTCTTCGACTGGTACTTCATCTGATGGAGAAAAACCCCTATTCTCCCTTACCTTCACCCAAGTCACTCTCTGAGAAGGCCTTTTACCACTCTCTGCTGTAATTGTAGCTACCTCTTCTTCTCCTAACTTCCCTGGAACCCCTTGGGACAAGTCTACTCATCCATCTTTCTTCTTGCTTGTTGATTTCTAGGACTTGTCCTTGGGTCACCTGCACCCCCACTTTTTATTAGTTTTCTACAATGTCAAAATTGGTGAAATTACACAGAGGATTAGATTTTACATCATGAATGCAGAGAAAGAAAATGTAATCCTAGGACACCCATGGCTCTAATTGGCCAACCCCAGCATTGATTGGCAATGAGGGGCTGTCCACATTCATGAAAAAGTGAATAAGTCAATTAAACTCTCCCTATCTCACATGGCAAGATGAGCTGGTTATCTCCAAATCAATAATTGAATATCCCTTGCAAAGAAGAGTCCTGTTCCACCCAAACACCACAACTTTGATGGGAAAGTAATTGAGGAAATCTGTTGATATTTCAAAAAGAACCTCCCTACTAAAAGAACACAAAATAAGGTCAAACAATATTCCATTAATAGGATTATCAAAGTTGGACCAAGATTCTTGGCCCAACCACTAAACACCTTAGTCTGAAAAGTAACCATGGCAATTACCCTTGTGCAAGAAGCCCAGAAATTCAAATCAAAACCAACTCTACCCCCTAAATATTCTCAATTTGCATCCATCTTCATCAAAGAAGCCATGGATTATATTCCCTCAAGTTGACCCTATGATCATCTTATCAACTTGAATGAATCTTTCATTTCAAAAATAGGAAAGCTTTATCCTTTTTCTCCTAATGAAAAGAAGACAGCCAATGACTTTGTAAATGAAAATCTTCATACTGGGAAAATCTGACCTTTCAAATCTTCACAAGCATTTCCATTCTTCTTCATCAAAAAGAAAGATGGAGGACTCCATCCCTGTCAAGACTACAGATACCTTAATGAACACATAGTCTGAGATGCCTATCCCTTACCCCTCATCTCTGATTTCATTGATAAATTAAAAGAAGCCAAGCTTTTCACCAAGTTTGATGTTCAATGGGGATATAACAATGTTTGTATCAAAGAAGGAGACCAGTGGAAGGATGGCTTGTCATATACATGGATGACCTCCTTATCTTTTCCAAAGATGACAAAGAACATGAAGAATGTTGTAGGAGCTGAAAGCTTGCTATGGTTGCAAGGAGAGAGTTTGGGAGGTATTGTTACAGGTCATCTAGGTCCTCTCAATCAAGTCCCAAGCATGTCCCAAGCCCCTATCATCCATCCAAGTTGGCTGAGTCAACCCAGTCTAGTCAGCCAAGCCTAAACCAATTTTTGATGTGTTTTCTAGAGTTCAATTTGAAGATTCAGACATATTCTTTCATGCAATTGAGGTTATTTTCACTTGATTTCACTCTTTAGCATAGGACCCAAACTTGGATGCATTGGCCAGTTGAACTCAGTTGCATGGATGAGTAGTTAAGATCACTTACATGGTTGGTTTTTACCCCTGGAGATGATTGGGCTCCATTCCATCAGTCTGTCCTTGTCAGATTTGATTTAGATCAGTTAACCTTTAGTATTCTCTTGATGTCACAGACTTGTCCTATGACTTGGGGCCTCATGACTGTTATTTACTTGACACCTTTGATATGTTCAGTCTCAGGTATGCCCAGACTATAAAGTATGTACTCCAGTACTTGAAATACATCTTTCTGCTCCTTTAGAAAAGTAAGAGAAAGTTGCCCACAGTCTCTAGGGGAGCTTCTGAGGTCATCCTTAGTCACTGTTTCTTCAAACATTCAACTGGAAAAGTCACCTGGGTCAAAAGCCCCTATCTTTTACTATCTTCACCTGGAGGACCCCAGGGAAGATCTTTTCTTCACTCTGCTGTTGTCTTAGACACCCCTTTATACAACTACTTCCCTGGAACCCCTTTAGGGACAAGATTTGCTCACTCCCTTCTTTTCTTCTATTGATCCTTGACACTAGTCTTGGTTGGTAGCCCCTCACTCAGCAAGAGTCCTTTATCTTTTTTTTCTTACAACTGGAGCCCACTGCAAGGGGTTCCCAAAGGTCAGTAAGAAGGTCACTTTGACCCACAGCACAGCACTTGGAGCTCAAACAGCTCCTCTCTGAGTTTCAATGACTAAACATTTCAGAATCCAATTTGTTTGTACCAGTTACCCTGGAAAGAGCACTCCACACCTGTCTGAGTTTCCAGACACCTCAAGAAGAAGAATCTTTGTTTATACCTGGAGGCTTTGGGTATTCTACCCTGAATCCATCACATTTAGGATCTTCGTTATCTCCCTTATCCCCTCTTTCCCCTTGTGCCATTACTTTACCTGATAGTTTGGCTGGCTCCTCTTTTGAGCCTTCATATCTGCTTGCATTACCTTACCCTGATAACATTTCTGAGGCTTCTTCCTCACCATCTCTTGCATTTCTTTTTGATCATTCTGAGTACCAGACCAGGCTTCATACAGACCCAGTTGACCCCAGTTCTTGATCACTTTCCCCAATATCCCCTGTTTTTCCCTTGAACCTATTACTGATACCTAACCCATTACAGGTATCAATGGCAAACCAAGCACAAGCATTCTAGATGCCTTTGTGTGGCATGCCTCATATGCCCCAATTGTTACAGTTTACTACCTCTTCTTTTCTATCCACACTGCTTATACACTGCCTCAGTTGACTGGTCTCTTGTATTGCTGTACTATCTTGTTACTATGGACAATGCCTCCTTAGTCATCTCTCCTTTGATGACTCAGTATTCCCCATAGCCACCTTTCCCTTATTTATACCATAGTGACCTGCCCTCGAGCTTTCTCTTTAACTTAAGTAGTTACACTTTCATGTATGTAGGTTCTCACGCTTGTTCTATGCAATTCAACATTTAACTTGTGTCCTAGACTTGTGGCCTTCAATCCCACATCTCTAAGTAAGCCATTCTTAGTCCTCAGTTGTTCCTCCTTCATCCCAGTACTCTCCAGATGCAGTGCCTCTTTGTGAGTGCCTCCTGGAGTCCCTGACCACAGGTTCTACATTACATGTAACACCAATTCAATGGGAAGACACTGACACTACTGCCTCAGTATTTTGAAAACATTGAGCAGCTTGCCAACACAGCCAGTCTAGATGCCAGTGTGCAGATTAGAGTGGTGGCTTGGTATGCCAATCTCAAAGAAGCTGAAGTATGGGAGATGTTGCCCAAGTACTCAGCAGCACCCCCAGATTGGGATGCATTTGTTGAAGCAGTCAAAAAGTTGTACCCAGGTTGTGTTACTGCTAACCATTACAGCCAGGCTGACATGGGCTATCTCGTAGAGGATTACCACCAGAAGACCATGCACACCCCTGATGAACTGGGGGAATATGTCAGAAAGTTTAGGAAAGTAGTGATGGCACTGACAGCTAGTGACCAGCTCAGTTGAATAGAATGTGACCTGGTCTTTTTAGAAGGGTTTCCTGAAGAGATCCAAGACCACATCAAACAGTGGTTGATGATCATGAAGTCTGAAATCCATATGGAGGGTCCTTACCTGATGGATGATGTCATTGCAGCAGCCAGGTTTCTGCTGGCTGGTTTGGCATTATATCCAGTGCTGGTGGCAGCTGATCTTCTTCCCCACTCAACCCCAATACTGACTCCTTCCCCTACATATCCACAGAGATCAACTTATTCTCCAGTACTGGTGATGAAAGCCAAGATGAACACAACTACCTGGCCACCTCTTATTTGTAGGTTCTGTGTGGGTACTGGTCACTTCACACAAATGTGCCCAACTGGCATGGAATATCTGAACTCAGGCAAGGTGATTGTTATGTGTAATGTAGAACCTGTGGTCAGAGACTTCAGGAGGCACTCATGAAGAGGCACTGCATCTGGAGGGTACAGGGATGAAGGAGGGATGACTGAGGACTAAGAGTGGCTTACTTAGAGATGTGGGATTGAAGGCCACAAGTCTAGGACACAAGTTAAACATTGTATTGCATAGAATAAGCATGAGAATCTACATACATGGAGGTGTAACTACTTAAGTTAAAGAGAGAACTTGAGGGCAGGTCACTACTGTATAAATAAGGGGAAAGTGGCTGTGGGGGATACTGAGTCATCAAAAGAGAGATGACTAAGGAGGCATTGTCTGTAGTGATGAGAAAGTACAGCAATAAAGGAGACCAGTCAACCGTGGCAGTGTGTGGAAAATAGAAGAAGCAGAAAACTGTAACAGTGATCAAGACTCCTGACAGTCAGTTATGTATGCCAGACAGATCATTGATTCCTCAACTATCAGCTACTAGTTCCATAAAAGAAGGTGTAGACCATGTTATTGTGATGAGGCAATTGGCTCAGGTGATGCCAACTTCCAACAAGGGACAGGATGTACTGCCCCACATGACTGCAGGCTTGCTAGTGACAGCATACCAAGACACACCAGCCATTTTGGAAATAGAAGTGGAGGCATTTGCATTGGCCAAGTCATGTGATGAAGAAGAACCAATGCTTGGGATGTCAAGTGAGGAGTTCCAGCCATACCTGGTGCAGGCATGGGTGGTGTTCCAGGTGGACAAGGCAGCAAAGGATAAAGGGAAATGTCAGTTTGATGGCATACAGGTACCACCATGCAAGAAACCTGAGACTCAGTCAGCACTGGTTGTCAAAGAACTAGTCTCACCAGCTGTTCAAGCAACTTTGGGCACCTTGGACTTGGTCTCTTGTTCATCATTGGCTCCCCCACAGCACATCCCACAGCAGACAACACCTAATACTACCCCTGCTCATACCTCAGGCAATGCACCTCCTCAAGTTAACCAAGGATTCCAGAATACACCACTAATGGGTCAATACAAGTACTTGTTCCCCTTAGAAGATGATTCAGCATCAAAGAGGGTGCTGGATAAAGTCTTAGGAATGACCATTCCGGTCCCCATAAAGAATCTGTTTGCAGTTGTGCCCAAGTTTTGCAAACAACTCAGGGATCTCACAACAGTTAAAAGAGTAACTTTTGCAACAGCTAACCTTGCACAGGTCAATGAACTCTCAGCCAAGGATTGAGGGGCTATAGAATGTGAGTATGAAGATTGTGTTCCATGAAATGAGGACAGTATGATCATCATGCACTATAGAATACTTCTTCAGGCCATCAAGGTGATGGTTGGTGAGTCAGGCTGGTCAGTAATGGCTGTGCTAGATTTGGGCTCAGAGATCATTGTGATGCCAAAACGTGTCTGGGAAAGACTCAGGCTGCCACTGTGGTCCAATCACACTATGAAGATGTTGTTGGCAAACACCACAGTTGACTCTACTATAGGGGTCTTAGAGAACCTGGTGATTGACCTTGGTGCTGGCAAAGTCATGGTACAGGTACAGATATTGGCAAAAGCCAATTTTGACTTATTACTCAGTCATCCTTTCCATTGCTTAATGAGTGCTAACATGGAAGACTTTCTGGATGGTTTGCAGACAATTATGCTTCATGACCTGAACACTGGGAAGCAGTATACATTGCTGACCCAACTGTGGGCTGAGGGCTGCCCACACTGCTGCAAATGAAAGCAGTGTAATAGCCATTGAACCATCTTTGAACAGGGTTTTTAGATATTGATGATCTGCCTAACAGCAGGGGAGAGTCTATCCTCTATTCTTGTATATCTGGTTCAAATATTCATCTTGGTTCCTTATTGCTGTAAGATAAATAAGGGATCTGATAAAGACTCTTGATAAGTGAGGGGCTGCTGACCAAGACTGGTGTCAAGGATTGGCAGGGGAAAAGAAGGGAGCAAGCAAATCTTGTCCCTAAAGGGGTTCCAGAGAGGTAGTTATGAGAAGGGGTGTCTAGGACAACAGCAGAGCGAAGAAAAGATCTTCCCTGGGGTCCTCCAGGTGAAGATAGTGAAAGATAGGGGCTTTTGACCCAGGTGACTTTTCCAGTTGAAAGTTTGAAGAAACAGTGCTCCGGGACCCCATTTCTGGACTTGACTTGCCAGACAGTTCCAATGGACCACATAGTTGGTGATCCATTGTAATTCCTTCATGCAGAGCTGCTTCAGCTGGGCCTCCACTTCAGCAACTGAATCATGTAAACTGAAGTTATGCTGTAATTCAAGGAGGAAAGCTTCCCAATCATCCATCCATAGTGGATGGAGCTCAATGGGTTCTCCTCCAAGAAGGTCAGGCTCAAAGTATTCCAAGGCCACACCTTTGAGGTATGACTGTGTGAAGGTGACTTTTGCACAGTCACAATGGAAAGCCTTTGGGTTGGCTTGGAAGTTTAGTTCACACTGGACTATGAACTGTCAGAGATTTCATGGGTCTAGTCCATTGAATGGGTCAGGTTCCTGGACCTTTGCTCTAATGGAATTGGAAGGGTGGTGCCAGAGTGCCTGCCAAGTCATTTCCTGGATAGCATTGGCTAGTTGATTGAATGGCTTGAAGGCCAATGGAACTTCATTCCGAGGGGATTCATCTGAGTCAGAAAAGTTGTTGTTTCCAGAGTCACCCAGGTTGGATGGGTCTGGGTTTGGTTGGGGGTTATTGTCTTCCCCAACATCTTGGATCTCAACAATCTGAGGTTCTGGAAGAACATCAAGGTCTTCAGGGAGTGGAGTGAGGGGAGAGCCTGAGGGACTGGAAGGTTGATTATGATGTTGGATGGGGGCTGTGGATATGGATAGGGGTTCTCAACGGGCTATGAGACTGATGAAGTCATCCAGAATGGTTCAGTTTGACCTGAAAGCAGACCAGAGTCTTTCTTGAGTGGTTCACTGTGTGTGCAACATGGTTCAGCAAGTGAGCACAAGTGGGAGTTCAAATATACTGTCAAGCCCAGTTCCTCCAGGCAAATCTTGGAGGGTCAGAAGATTCTGGAAACTGGAATGGCCCAGTGTAAGACAACAAAAATATATCTTGCAGCTACTCCAAGGGAGAGCCTAATGCAAGCGGGTGAAAGAAAGAAGAAGGAATGAGTGATCGTTCCAAAGGGTCCCAACTCGATCTGCTCAATGGGAGTTGTCTAAACAAGGGAGAACACTGAGAGCTAAGTCTTCTGAGTGAAGACTGCCCAACCCGACCGAAATATGATGAGTCCAAGTGACTCCAAGTGCAACTGCATGGAAATAGGGGCCTCTGGACTGGACGAAGTACCAGCCGGGCGGAGAATGATACGAAAAACAATATATGAAAGACCTATGGTGGTCACTTACTGTTGAGCTTCCCCAGACACTCACTGGTGGTCTCTTCTGAAGGTGAAAACTTTTTTTTTAGGTAGTCCATACATAGTTTTTATAGTCTGGGCATACCTGAGACTGTCAATAAAGAAAAACTAATAAAATGCTAGCCACATGTGCTGGGCATCGAAACGGCACTGTCTGGCATGTCAATATGAAAAGGTCCGACCCTAAAATCAAAAGTCTG
>JBBPTY010000476.1:0-17614 GCA_038094335.1 Tylopilus aff. striatulus | reverse complement strand
AAGGAAACTTCCCCCGGTTCAATCCAACGAACTTGGTGGATGTTCTGATGGCGTCGTCGACAGGCGATCTTTCGACCGTGCTGGCCCACACTCCTATGGACCAACGTGACAATTTGGTGGTCAAGCTGGCTTTGTCGGAGCAGGGCCATCCTGTGCTAACCCGCTTAGCCCACCCCGAAGCGCCAAAAGGGGTGTGAGCATTTGGAGCAGACAGATCATACACGCTTTGATTCATCGCTCCGGTACTCAAATACTCAAATCTCACATTTCCTACCTCCCGTTTATAGTTGCGCGCCATTGTTTCCTCTTTTCCTCTGATGACTTAGCGTATCCAATCGTTCATTCTAGTTTCCGTTCTACTTGAGTCTCTCACCATAGCCTGCTGTAATGTCATAGCTTAGGTTCTGTCCAGCTTGCACAGCCGTGACTTCGATTAGCTGTTAGCTAGACCAGGCTCCATACCTGTTTTGTCAGTAAAGGAGTCATACTCGTGATAAGGTTGACCGTCTCACCGCTTTTAAATCGGTGGCAGCCTCAGACTGAGTGACAGTACGTGATAAACTGACCCCTCATGGTTTGGAATGAGTCTTCACGGAAAATGGCGAAAGCGCAAATCTATTCTGTATTACTGGCTTGGTTGGAAGTCACTGCGGGCAGTGGCCCACAGACAAATGGAGTTGAACCCAGCAAGGACCTGGAGAGAGTGTTCAAAAGTCCCAGAGCTTGTTCGGAGGCCACCGTGCGCTGAACTGGTGGTATGCATAGGCGCAAATCCTCAGAGTCAGACTCCGAGTTGATCAGACTCGGGATTTTGCAAGCTTATTTGCATACGTGCAACATCGAGTGAGACTCTGAGGCGAGGTGGAGGGCCTTATTCAAGTCGACTATGAATCCCTCGATGGAAGCGGGCACATGGTGATGTGATGTTCAGGTGGATAATATATGAATAATAATAAGGAACTCCAAATAGGGCAAACTTTATAGGGGGCATTTTGAGGATGTAAATTCAGACTCTGCTTACCACTAAGACTTGACTTTTCCTCGAATTACTTCCGAGTCTGAGTTGTGGGGATTCAACCTTAGAGCACAGCTAGCTGATGAACCATTTGCAGCCGAGCCGAGCGGCCGCACGGTGCCCCGTGCAACGGCTCGGTTTTGATTGGCTTGACTAAGCCGGGTTGTGGCTATGACTCAAGTCGGCTAGTAGTATGAGTCGAAGCCACAGCAACACTCAATCGCCGTTCCAGTGTCACTGTGCCCATAAATGAGATGAATACCTCAGTGTCATCACATGCAGCCGTGCTCCACTCCTACAAGAACGGCTCCCACCATCTTCGAAACCCAGTTTTTTCATTCTTGTCGGCTGCCACGGCCCTCGTCCTTCCCTCGGCATTCATTCATCAAGTTTTATGTCTTTTGCGCTGCAGCCCGCGTTGGAACTCCTTCGACAGAATGATTATATAAGCTGTATGTTTGTTCTCACCGAGAAGTGTTCGATATCACAACTACATCACAGTGTCTGTGCTTACTGTTGTCGGATATGATTATGGTGAATTATTCCTTACAAGTTCTATTGAACATGATGTACCAACTCCATTATCAGCTCTTACAATCGCCGACGAGGTATGATTCACCGGTAACCAACTGAAGGCATTCATCCTTGATCTCAACCTCTATAGATCGATTACATTTGGGTATGAAGTATACTGTTTGCTCTGTAGCCGTGTTTCTGATGATACTCCAGAGAAAACGCTGGACTTGGGTGTCGACATTGTACATCCTTGTGTGTATTGACTTCCCCAATTGGTTGTCCCACTTGTGGCAAGCTCAACATCATGACCAATGTACTAGGTTCGTTATCCGGGTATCTTCAATATCGCGTAAGTGTATCTTGTTCAAATTTGTGCCAGGCACCGAACGTCTGACTACAAACGTCTAATTAGAGCTATCGCCCTCTGTAAGTTTCATCTCCAGTAGAGCAAGAGGCTCGTGTGGTGAATGTGCCTTTAGTAGGAATCACCTTTCTACCCGGGCCTGCAAAGGTATTTTTTTCTGTGCTGTCAACGAATTTGCTGTAACAAGTGTTATAGACGTACGTATATACCCTCTCGTGACTTGGGTTCGCTGCCGCACAGCTGACGTTGATTAATCAGTTGTGAGGGACACCACTGACAGGAGCTTCTACCCCTCACTCACCAACAATTTGAAGGTCTAATAGTATGTTATATCGGTAACTTGACAGGGGTTATCTTTTTAGGTGCAGCCGAATGTGAGTTGCTAGGTGACTCTTTTCGTAAAGGAAAATTTAACAGTGACCGCAGTAATTATGATTCTCCGAGTATGGGCACTGTACAATCGTTCGGAGCTGATTCTCTACTTCCTTCTTACTCTTTTTTTCCTGGTGATGGTCACAACACTCGTCACAGCCATCACGACGATCATCAGCATTCAGGAGAGTATCCAAGGTATGTGGAAGTGAACTAGAGAAATGCTATACGGCATTGAACCTCGGTTTCTCGCCAGTGTCTACTATTATGGAATTTTCACTCTGTACGTGGGATACGACGGATAACTTGGCCACCATTTGCGGGAAGGTGGCTATAATGCTGCAAGTCATCCATGCTATAGTGATGTGCGTACTCGCAATCGTGACGTACGTCAGGGAGATGCGCCGAATGTACCATGCATCGAGGGAACACCACATGAATCCTTACGTGAGGCTGCTAGTCGAGCAGGAAGTGTTTTATTTCTTGGCGTACGTTCATTTCCTCCCCTTTCGCGTGTTACAAAGTGAGTTCATAACATCCCCTCCGATTGTAGTTTTGTTACAAACAGTCTCTTCAACCTTCTCATTTTGTGGGGGATATTCAATTCGAGCACAAGCGACGGACGGCCATTGTCCCCGATAAATGTCCCACAATATATTTTCATGTACGTGCTCCCCGCTCGGTTAACTATCAGCGTGCGCAAGTTGTACGCGCATGACGTCCGTACGGAGGTCGACACTGGTTTCGGTTTGTCAGCGCACAATGAGGAAGCGATCGTGTTTGCGAAGTGGGATGGTTCAACAGTGAACCCAGTAGAGAGTCACCACTGAGCAGGGTTGGGACAATCCCCGAGTCGTACAATATGATGCACGAGTCCACCTTACGACAAACGCTGTCATGTATTGACCGGAGCTCAAGTTAGCTTACCTTAAATTGTACTAGTATCGGTATCTTCCTTTGTTTGTATTGTACCACTTTTTGCTGGTAATCCCTTAACCACTGCTCTACCTTGTCGCCACTACGTTCTGGGGGATGTATGTACGTCTGCCTCCTCCCGTCTCTCCCATTCCCCAGCGATCATTTGGGGCGTGGTTCTCTTCGGTAGCAATGACAGGCAAACAACATCATCCATGGCCCTGGTTCATCTAGCGCTTGACGACGGCAGCACCGTACATGAATTCAGGAAGATGATGGGTGACGCTTTGTGGAGCCAATCCACTTATATATCTTTCATCCGGACTTATTTTCATGAAGTGTAGTGTCGTCCGGTTATTCGGAGTACAGCTTGGTCTAACAAGAACATTTATGGGTTCCATCGCAAAGTTGGATGTCTGAGCTCGACTTAGGCTTGCATTGAAGACAAGTATGGAAAAGACATCTGTAAGCCAGACATACCTCAAGAAATGTAATCATACCCAAGGCAAATTTGATATGTATGTCGACGCAGTTGGTAACAACGTCCTCTTCAGAGGAGGATGACAATGATTTATATAAACTCGCGCGGTCATGAATCGCGAAAGAAATTTACTATAAACAGATAAGTACCACCCAGAGCTCACCAAGTGCAGGTGGACGTACGCTGCTACCTTTCCTCTCGGATATGATATGTGCCACATCACATAGCAGTGCACGACAGCACAAGTTATATCGCGACTTCGAATGTCCCGACGAAGGTGGAGGTCGATGCGTGAAATACGATTGCCTCCGCACGACGGCTTTCGCAATAGGTCGGACACCTGATAGTCTATGAGGTGGTGCCCGTCTACTGAATGAAGAGTTAACATTGACAAAAAGGCGCTGAGTTACTACGCTCGGGAACGTAGTATATCTATCGACAAGGACACTCAAACGAGACATGCTGGTAGTCTAGCATCTCACCGCCTTCGGTGGCAGCGAGATATCCCTTTGCACCAGACGGGTAAATCTGTGGATGGCGTCACGGGGAATGGTGAGAGTGGAAGTCCATTCCGTTCTATGACCGTCCATGGTCAGTAAAAACCTTGACAGGGAAATATCGACAGGGCTCGGAGTGCTCGTGGTGACGATATAGTCACAGTAAGAGGACTGCAGTGGTCTCCAAGTTGGTTGACGTCTGCGTGACGGAACCGTCGGGGATTTCTCATAGATGCGCTGAGGTTGAAGGTGCTTGGAGCCCGGGCCAGTCTGCGTGCACTTGACCGTCGGTCATTGAAAACATAATCAGATATAGCATTGGAGGCAATTGTGGGAACGCCTTCGCGTCAACGCTCGTCGTCGCTGCACCATGCCCGCTCCTTCTGAAACTTCCACCCGGACACGTCTTTCGACGCGCTCTTCACTGAGCGTCGCGAAACCCCGCGCGTTGTCGAATGCGAGCAACGTCAGCGGTTCAACCACCGTCAAACCCTCCACTTCCCCCTCCTCCACAACCACCCCCCGCTCCCCAAACGCGACACCCATCCCGCCCCTCTCTAAGCGGGCGAGTATGGGCCCTGCGTCGCGCTCGACCCACCGCCTTCCGGTCCCTGTCTCGAAGCGGCCTGACCCGGCCTCGCCTTCGCCTGCCAAGGGTCGCCGCATTTCATTGATCGGTCCTCCAAGCGCCTTTCCCCGTTCCTTGTCCTCCGGTCAAGCACCCAGCAGCGTGCAGGCCACGCCCTCGCGTACTAGGGTCATGTCCGAAGCCCCAACCCCTTCGCGGAACGCTTCCACACACGCGCACACGCACGCGTACTCAAATTCTATTTCCACCGGTGCCTCTCCCCCGCCGAACGTTACCGCCTCGTCCTCTGCTGATAGAATGCTCAAGTCGGTCTTAATCGCTGGAGAGTCTCCTTCCCGTGCCCGCGCAATGAGCACCGGCGCGGCCACTGGCGGCGATTTCCATCCAAGGCAGACGACCCCTGCGAGGAACAAGACCCAAGGCACCCCCGGAAGGCTCCTGTCACAGTCACCAGGCAAGTCTCCTGCCCAAGGAACGCCAATCAAACCTCCAGAACGCGCCACTCCTTCCAGGCCATCAAAGGTAACCAAGACGCCAGACAGGTCACCCCAAGCGCAGCTGACGCCTTCCAAATCCCATCCACCCTCTGCGGAAAAAGGGACACGAAAAGGTTCCCTCGTTAGTGGCCCTAGACACGAGAGCGTGGCCCTGCTTTCCGAGTCGTTGCTAGCGCGAACTACCCATGCGAATGGCCCTGCGAGCGTCGCGAACGGATCTGGTCCACTCAGTCTAGCGAATGGTGCATCAACCCTGGTCAACGCCGATGGCGGCTATTGTTGGGACGACCATGACGCAGACGATATCACACTCGAAATGATCACCGACGTAGGTGAGGACACTGGGGACGAGGAGGTAAGTTTCAAATTAGTATTTTACCCTTTTATACGTCTTGGCGGAGCTCTTCGCGTTTGATGTTTATTTCCAATGCTCACAATCTTCCTCTAGTTTGAGGGGACCTTGAATAGCCTTAGAAGGATCCATCTGGACCGTCTCATTTCCTACAAGCGCCTTCTCGAACGTGCTCAGGCAAGCAGCGCAGCCCAGGCATATGCCCTGCAAGCCGAGCTTTCTATCATCAAAGGACAATTACAGTCGAACAATCTCTCTCAGCGCCCGGTTGATGCTGTCGATATTTGTGTCTGCGGAGGTCGGAAGGCGAAGGGATACTGGAGAGGGTACGCAGATCATGTATATGAAGACGAAGACGACATAGGACTGGCGAGTATCTTGTGTGGTGATGGCAAGGGTGGATTCGACGAAAAGGAAGTGAAGAAGGTCATGAGACGGTTGAAGCGGGACGCGAGGATGAAGCTGTGAGTGCTGTTCTACGTTAGTGTCCCGGCTCATGCTCACGATCGCTTTAGAATTGGTTTGATTCTTGATTGTGAGCGGATCTATCTCAAGCGGGTTGTCCATATGTTCTAACAAACCATCTTTTTGACTCTGGCGCCACCCTATGTGGATATATGCTCCTTTGCATCTCGTTCCTATTCCTGATTCATCACTGATAACCCAACAGCTCTATTACCAGGAGATATCCCCTTGCAAATCCTTCTTTTGCAAAAGTATCTCAAATCGACGTTCGACATTGTTGGTACGCTGGCACCCGAGTTAACACTTCGAATCCTCCGGGAATTAAGTGTCAAGGAGGTTGTCAAGGCCGGCTTGGTGAACAATAATCCCGAGCTGTTTCATTCTGTGAACTGACGTGAATGTCATACTTAGGTGTCGAAGAAATGGTTTGCAGCCACTAGGCATCCTGCTTTGTGGCGTTGGCATTGTCTTCGGTTAACGGCAAACGATCCGGTACCAATCAGAGCGCCGGATACACCTGAGGGATGGTACGTTTGTCATGTCCAGAATCCTTGTAGGGGATTAAATCTGCCGAAACAGGTTCCCATTATATTGCTCATTGCACCATCGCGAGTCCAACTTTGCAAATGCCTTACCACAAAGCATCAGATTCTTGAACGGACATACTAACTTTTGCACAACGTTGCTTTTGAGAGGTACATATATACCGTCGTTCTCTGCGCTCGTTTCATTTCATTTGTTACACCTATAGGCAAGCGGCTCATCTCGGGATCCTATGACGAAACCATTCGCTTCTGGGACATCGAAACCGGCGAAATGAAGAAATGCCTGCAAGTGAAGAAACCGGTCAGTTGTGTGGATTTCTTGGCAGAGGAGGGTGCGACCTGCAATTTCACCGTTTTTGGCTACTGTTGCTCATCCTTGCGCGCAGAAGTGTTTGTCGTTGGATTCCACGACGTTGGGTATGTTATATATGCTTGTAGGATGATTGGGTGCTGAGAACACTGCCAAAGACGCGTGCATCTTTTCTCCTCTGTCACATTTACGCCTTTACAACAGTTGGCTGGTCACCTGAATGGTATTCGTGCCGTTGCACTCTCTTCACGCAACCTAGTCAGCGCAGGAGCGGATAAGGCTTTGGTTTGCTGGGACTGGCGGGCAGGAACAAAGATCGTGCGATTTGGTCAACAGACCACGGTCAATATCGGTGTGCAGATTGTTGGCTCTGCTGGCGGCGCAGATGAAAGCGAGAGAGTGGTCAGCGTCACCATCGATGGTATCGTTAGGGTGTTCTCAATCAGTTGAGTTTTCCCGTGTCGTCTCTCTTTGATACTTGCTAATTCACTATCATAGAACAAAGAGAGATGATCTCCCAGTTCAAGCTCTCCGAGTTAGGAGGAAGTGACCCTACTCTGAATGCACGGCTACACAACGTCGGTGCGGCACCAAACAACATGCTTCAATGGTTCGCAGCCAAAGGTACCCAAATGACGGTGGGTGCTCCCCTGCCGCTGCCCGCCTTTCCTCTGAAAGTATCTCGCAGTGCGCCACGAAATCGGTTATTCTCCATCTGCAATGGACCGAGGACGAAGAAAAGCCTTCACCCACCGAAGGCAGCATTGCATCTCCCCTCAGCAGCACCATCCGATTGTCCTCGCCGCCTCCTCTCGCGCGTAGCGTCTCTGATATACGTTCCCGCGCGCTCCCATCGCTTTTGCGGTCTACCTCGTCGCTCGTTACGCCTCAGCGCCGACAGTCTAGCCTGGGCATTCCTGTCAACACCACGAGCATTCCCAAAGGTCGTCTGTCTCTCGCCACGCCTGGCACGCCGCTGTCTTCGCTGCTATCTCCGTCACCCCGTTCAGGGACGCCGTTGTCCCCGATGGGTAGCGGCACTATCAGTACAGAAGGGATCACGATCAGGTATGGACGTGCCGCCATCTTGACGGCGCCACCGAAACTGGTTGCAGTGGTGGAGACGCCAGACGTTGCTGTCGGTGCGGTCGATCCAAGGAAACGGCGAGTAGTCACGGCGACCCGGTTCAGTTCACGAGCCGGCGCAGATCGACGTGTAAGTGCCGTACCTTTTTTTTTTGGGAGATGGACCGGATTTCTAATGACGAACCAGGTGCTAATGTCGACGCACGAGGGGAAGTCCGACGACAACCGTGAGATCGAGCTGGAGGGTGCCAACGGCGATGACCGGCTCACGTTGGAGCACCTCGTGTCGAACCCAGTGCCGGGCGTGGACATCGATACGAACGTCATGCCTCTTTCTGGCGCTTGGGCCGCGCTTGCGCACGTCAACGGAGACCCGGCGTCGACCAAAGGCCTGTTGGGCGCGCTACCGAGCAGGTTTGCGGGTCTGGCGACGCCAGAGAAGAATCCGATGTCGATGCAATTGAGCCATGAGGAAGTCGTAGTCGGTTGTGCGGACGGCACGATCTAGTGAGTGTCCTTAGTCAGTTATCAAGCTCGTGAGGAAGAACTGACCGTGTCGTTAGTGTGATGAGTTTCGTTGGCCGTGCGTATCAAGTGGAGATATCCGCGCGGTTGGAGGAGGCGGTCGAGGAGGACGGGGGGATGGTAGACTCCGCGGACGATCTCGGGGCATAAAGCCAACGGTCGTTTGGATTAGGCAGAGTATTTGGAATACGAAAAAAATGCACAGCTACATGAAAAACTCGGTTTGTCGTTTACACACATTACCATTCCCTTAGAGTACGCTCGTTTACTAGATTACGTTCTTTTAGATTTGTGTCTATCACATACCCATCCAGTGTTGGCATCTGTCTGCGCGGATACATCTCCTGTCTGGAATACCTCTCGTTAGCCTGAACAGCATATACATGTGGTTCATGGTTTCCAGCATCTGTGTTTCCCTGTATGTCTTCTATCATTCAACTTGCTGTGTCCAACTTGTCCAAGGCATCTTGAAGCGCCAGAATGTCCACTTTCTTTCTCAAAAATTGGTGAGAGTTCTTCTTTGAACCGCTTCTCAACCACGGGATGGGGACCATCACACTTCCTATGCTTGACAGTTGCAGCTCCATACATGAAATCCAATAGAATCCCGGGTAGTGAGTCATTACTAGTCCAGCCAGCTAGAATGTCACAGTAAAAAGTGCCTCCTTGAGGCGAGGTTTCGTGTACTGTAAGATCGTCCAGCTATCTGGAATGGAACCCTCTCGCGCGCGAGGCACATCAGTGGGTAACAAACAATGGAGGGTTGGGTGTCTGTCAGGGTTCCAGTTCATATGGGCAACGATACTGCTAGTTGCCCAGCTCAACCGCATGCTCTGAGAAATGCAAGACAACCTTGGTAAAATAGGGCATGCAAATACATTCCATTCTTAATGGTGTCATGATCCAGTAGACCAAGGGGAGGATAGACGTCCTGCAATCCCTTTTTTCCCGTGTATAAAGTATGGGCCGCGTCCCGGGACCCACTTCTTCCTATGACAGCACGGGTACTGTCACGTCTTTGAACTCGTTGAGCTGACGGAAGTAAGCACTTTGATGAGAGCGGACTGAACTCGATTGGAATGATGTATTCAAGACTCCGGCGCGTTTGGGAGGTTCACCGTCCTGGTTTAAATCGTCACGACGATTATATCTGCGACATCAGTCCTACCCACGCAGGTACATGATTCGGGTTGTACCATGGGCATGGTCGGAAAGACGACCTTGATCTGGGTCACCGAGTGCTTCACAACAGGGCTGGGATGAAGCACTCCTGCTGCATCGTTGGTCATTCGCCCGGAAAGTAGACATTCGAGGATAGCACCTGCTTATGTATTTGATTTGAACCACTCTCGCGACGGTGTGCTTCAGAACGCATTTCCTGCTCTTCCAACCTTTGATACTTCGCAGCCATTGATCGGATAGTGATACCCCGCATTAGCATAGACAACGCGCTCATGTCATCCAGTTCCCCATCCACCTCCTCTTCCAATTCAGGTCCTTCAGGATACCTTTTGGCTTTTTGTCAAGAATTGCCATGTACTCGTGTTAGAACTGCTTCTCTAGCAAGGGGTGGAGACTTTGAGACTTTCAATGCTCAGCGATTGCCGTTCCGTACACGAAAACCAATAAAATACTGGGTGGAAAGTCATCACGGGTCCAGTCAGCCAGAACATCACATTGTGGAGCAGTCCCACGTCCCTCGCTGGCAAGATGATTTATGTTGTAATGTCGTCCGGTTATTTGGAATTCTAAGACGGTTCTCTACCGGGGGAACATCGGTGGAAATCATGGCGAAGCTAGGGGTCTGAAACAATACACATGAGAAATAGTTTTAATGATTGATTTAAGGCCATAGCATACCTTAAGAAGTAAAATGTCACCACGACCAAAATCCCAGTGTGAGTCTCTTCGCAGGCATATTCCGTTACGGATACCATTGATATCAATGACCCTTTGCAGAGTGAAAGGTTGTGGTTCGTATAAATAGGATTGACTTTGCACGACAAAGGTGATAAGCTGGCAAAAGGAGGAGGTGCTGACAGCAAACCAAGGCCAGACGAACCCACATCATGGACAGAGTGACATAGACTGAATGCCTCACATGATCAACCCTCCGTGATATTACCGTCACCTCTCTGAACCTGCTGACGAAATGTAGAGCGTCGTTGAGCAGAGTTTGAACCATATGTTGTAACCCGATCGTTCAGAACGTTCAGGGTCTGGTAGTCGACGAAATGATACGTATCATCTATGAGTATGATGTCATCGGAGGGTACGACACTATGAGAGATCCACATTCCCTACCATGGTCCATCAGGTGTAAGGTAATAGGTGTCAGCTACTAGTAGTAGACTATTATCTCACCCCCAAGTTGAGTGTAAGAGATATTTCCCTTGGAACCGCAAACAGCGAAAGTGAAAAACCGAAATCAGTTGAGAGGGAGGGAGAGTCGTACGGCAGATGTGAACCATTGTGCTGCCTAGTACTGCTCGTGGTGCTATTAGTAGTACTAGTAGACATGATCAACGGGCAATCGATTATGTAAGCCATCCATTTTCAGTCTTCTTCTCGCCAATATGCCCACTGGCGATGACGATGCCTCATCAGAGCTCGAAACCCAGTTCGTCGCTCGACCAGGCGACGAGGATGTACTGTGGACCGTCGAAGAGATCACCGCAGAGCGCGGCAACGAGTACAGGGTCAAATGGGCTGGGAACGACCCCATCACGGGAAAACCATGGGCACAGTCCTGGGTCGCAAAGCATGACTGCACCAACGACCTCGCAATGGATTGGAAGGCCAAGAAAAAGTCTCAAGCGGCGAAAAAGAAGCAGGGTGAGTGCGGGCTTGTCCATCGGTGGTGGTGGCATGATGGCATATGCTGACGATCGAACGCGTGTAGGTCGGGGGACGAGCGGTACGTTGCGCTCGTCTGGTGCGTCCAAGCAACGGAGATCGTCATTACCGCTGACATCGGGGACTGGAACGCGTCGGAAAACGGACAAGGCGACGTCATCGAGTCTAGACCCGGTTCACGAGGAAGTGTTGTCGCAAGTACAGCTCCCCTCGAGATCGTCTTCTAGGAAACGCAAGCGATCGGCTAAGGACAGTGCGCCATCAACGGCGCGTGCGGAAGCCGAGGACGAGACGCAAGTCGCGCCCCGCATGGCGACGCGGTCGAGTGCGAAAGGCGACGCGGTACTGCCTGACACTCAGAGGGATGGGATGGCGTCGAGGCCGAGCAAGAAGCAAAAGACAATCGTGGAGGTACTCCTTCCGCCAATTTCTTCAGACGAAGAGGCGGACACATTGTCTGTGCCTTTGGATTACCCCATAACGACGGACCAGAACGAGGTACAGAAGACGAATGAGGTATCGTCAGATGTTCCCGAGGAGGATGAGGAGGATAGTTCGCCAATAAAAGGCAAGGGCAAGCATGTACCTGCGAAAGACGCGATTGCTGCTTCGAGTGAGTGCGAGGAGGGGTTGTCGCAAGTCAAGACGAAGCGTAGGAATGTTTCAAGACGCAAAATACAAGATTTTCATGCCCATTCCTCATCCACTCATTCTGAGGATGAGGAAATTCGCCCCCATAGATTTAAGAAAAAAGCCACGCCGAAAGATAAACCACCTTCGGAGGGGCCTAACGATATACTGGGGAAGGAGGCAGAGCCTGTAGCGTCGTCAATCAAAGTCGGCCCCCCGCGGGGTGTAAAGCGTCGGAACAGGCTGAGAAACTCTAGACCTTCTAGCAAGCCAGGACCTTCGCCCGCTAAGTCGCAGGACAACATTTTTGCGGACGAACGTGTTCCGGAAGAGCAGCCCCTGGGGCAACCTGACCATGAAGCTACGCCTTCTAATGATCCTCCGCCACGACAACACGACAATAGAACCTCTGTTCCCTTGCATATCTCCATACCCCCAGCACCCCCAGCACCCTCGACCGTATCTCCACACACTACCGATCTCTCTCCTGGCGCGAGGGCTCGACTCGAGCTTTTTGATCGAATGATGGCAAATGACTCGATTTCTCCGATGGATATATCTGAAGATGCGCCACATGACTCTCACCTTGACATTGATGTTACTCATGACGTGTATGATACCTTTGACATGCCCGACCCACCTCTCCCGCATAATCTTCCACCACCGTCAAAGCCCAAAAAGAAGCCTTCCAAAGTGGGCACGTCCAGCGAACTCGTCGTCCCAGAGACTGAATCATCAAATATATCTCAAAGTCAATCACCGCGCAAGATAATCAGTCTTCCCACCATCGCTGTTATTGCGCCCTCCATGTCCCCTTCGCCTCAGGAACTCCAGCCTAACGTGAACCACACGCCGAAGAAGTTGACAACCAAGATCACCCCCAGCGCATTCCGTCCTACGAACAATGCACGATCAAGCCTTGATGAAGAAGCACCCCCCAGCTCTATCGAGAGCTTCCCGTCTCCGAGACGCTTAGGCAAGGGAAAACAGAAAGCGGTGGAAGAAGATGAGCTGCAGAGTAGCCCGTCAGAGGGAGAAGGAAATGGTATTCGCCCAAAGAAACGAGTGCAGAGAAAGATTACCGATTCACAACTGAGGCGCAGGGGTAAGGCGCTTTCCGATCAAGCGCAGCTTGCGCGCGAGGCTGGGCGGCAGAAGAACAGGAAGCCAAAACGGCTCAAGACGATCCACGAGATCGTTAATTCGACGTCTTTGCAGACGAGTGGAACACCTCTTGTGTTCATAAACACGACTGAGGATGTCCAGGAGCCACGATCGGAGGACGCGGTAGATCTGAGTGGAGGAGCGAATAGTGCGACGCTGGACACTGTAGAGCACAGCGAGGTAAGGCCAATGAATGAAGAGGAGAGAGAGCGTATGCGGATCGAGCTCCGCCAGGAGGAAGAAGAAAACACGCAAGAGGCCATGGGTGTGTCCCCTCCGTCTCCCGAGGAGCCTGCAGCTGTGAACGGTGTGGATTCCCAGATGCCACCTTCCAAATCCTCCAAGGTAGATAATATTTGGTGCCTCTGTCGTTCGGCGCGACTGACATATCACTCAGGATTCTGTGTTGAACGGACGGGTTGAAGATGTCAGCGAGCATGTCGAACAACCCTCTGCCGACCTCGTTCAGGTTAGTGTTATTGCCCAGGCCAGCCAGGAACTACCGCGACACTCGCAAACGGATCCGGATCCTTTGCTGGCTAATCGACCACCCAGCTCTCCGGTTCTCCTGATACCTGAAAACTTGGTGCGTTCGTTTCTCCTTTCGGGTTAGTGATTTCGACACTCATGCCATTGCACTTTTTTCAGACGGACTCGTCAAAACGGAGACTAGATGAAGCACTATCGCTGCTCAACGTCAAGTCAAAGGAGATTGAACGCCTAGAGCGCGAGCTGGGCGACGAGCGGAGGGAGGTGCAAAGATTGGCGGCACAACAGTTTTCAGAGCCGACAACGCCAGTCCGCGTTGCTTGGGATGTAGAGCGCGCGCAGTGGGCCCAAGAACGATCCAAGTGGGAACAAGAAGCCTCGCTTTGGGAAACGCAGCGCAAGAAGCTGTGGGAAGAAAACGAAAATCTGTCGATCCGCCTGGCTGAATCATCGCATGCTCAAACAGAAGCGAGTGCGGAGCTGGCGAAATTGGTGGCCGAACAAGAGATTTGGGTCAAGGAACGCGAGGCGATGATCCATGATATGACACATCGATCGGCGGAACTGGCCGGACTCGGTGACGCCCGCGGGGAGTATGACGAGTCCCAGCGGGAGGCAGAAAAGAGTCTCTGTGTCAAGGAAAAGGGAAAATGGGACATAGAGCGTACGGCCCTAGAAGAAAAGCGAGAAAGCCTATTACAGTCTGTCGACCAGCTCACTGCTGCGGTCGCCTCGACAAAGGCGGCCTTGGTCACTGCCGAGGCAGACCGAGAATTTCTCCGGGAACAATACGTGCGAGCATCCGAGTTCGTTAACAACGTTCGCAAAGAGAACACGGAGCTTGAGCAGAGGGTGAACATAGCTGAGGGACAAGCGCAAGAAGGCGTCGCCGGGATAAAGGCATTATTTGAGGTATTGCTATCTCGACGGGGTATCGACGGGTTACTGACCTGCATCACCTAGGGCCGCGTCAAGGCACTCCAGACGGACGTCGATCGGTGGAAAGGACTCGCGGTGCTCCTGCAAGAAAAGGACAGACGAACCAACGATGAACTCCGTCTGCGCGCCGCACAAGCACCGGAGCTGATCGCGCTCTGCGATCGCCTGAACGAGGACAACAAGTCCCTCGATGCGAACCTCCGGCGACTCGGCCGGGCCCAGCAGCGAGGCGTGCAGCAGCGCAACAAGCTGTTTTACGACATTTTGCTGCTCAAGAGGGAGAGGGCGTCCCTCCGGGCCAAGCTATCCAAGTTGTCGCGCACGGCGGACGGTGGCACGTCGCTGCAGGCGGTTGCACTACTGCCGCCTATCCTCAAGCCCGTCACCGACGACGATCCGGACGCCAACTCCAACGACGCGCCTATCTTACCCAACCTGAGTCCGCCGCGGCCGGCGGACGTGCTGTTCGACGAACCGGGGCTGTTTCCGTGTATGTGGCGGCCGCTGCTAAGGGACCAGTGTCAGCATATTTTCGATACCAAGGAGGTGCGTCGTCTGTCGTCAATGCAAGCGTGCTGAATCGCTGACAATGCACACAGGATCTCGAGCGACACATGTATGACCATTATCGCGAGTTGAGGGTCCAATGACCGCGAGATGTGTAGGGTGAGAAGGGGGGGTGCTTCGTCTGGAGTTGTTTTCGTGTACCACCGTCGGGGGAGGGTTGTATTCTCCAGTGAAGGGAATGTACGTTACGATCAAATGGTTGGCGGCAGACCGCTCAGTTTTATGTGGGGTTGCAAGGGGATCGGGCTTCTTTCTTACCCTGCAGAACGTATGTGTGGAGTGAACGTAGAGGGTCTAGTAAAATGATGGCAAAACAGACTTTCAAAGACACCCAACGAATTGGAGTGAAGTATTTTCATCGACATGCCCATGGAACGATACATTAAAAAGCAGGCGCCGCAAATGTGATCCTGGTACTGAGTACATTGCAGGTCAATGGAAACAAGTAGGTAAGATATAACCTCATCTAAAAGTGAATAGGCTTTCCGTATGCGGACATGGCGGCCTCCTTGAATGCTTCGCTGAGCGTGGGCTAAGTCGCACATGGGGTCAGCGTATGACAAGCAATGAGTAAGACTGCGACGCACATGAGCATGCGTCGTACGAGCAATGTCCTCCGAGCTTGCACCGTACTCCATCGCAAGAACAGCTTCCGAGATCATCTCACCAGCATTAGGACCTTCAAGAGCATCAATCAACAGGGTAGTTCGGCGTGACAATACATGCAAAAGATCGCACCAATAATGTGTACGCCGAGAATTCTGTCCGTCTCCTTCTCGGAGAGGAACTTGACGAAACCCTCGCTGTCGAGATTGGTCTTGGCACGCGAGTTGGCGGCAAAGGGGAACTTCCCAACATTATATTGAACACCAGAGGCCTTGAGGTCTTGCTCGGTTTGTCCTACCCATGCAACCTCTGGGTGCGTATATATGACGGAAGGAATGCCGTTATAGTTGACGTGGCCATGTCCAGATTTGAGGTATTCGACAGCAGCGATACCCTCTTCCTCGGCCTTGTGAGCGAGCATGGGTCCAAAAGTCACGTCACCAATGCACTTGATATTCTTGACCGAGGTGCTGAACTGGTCATCGATGATGATACGTCCCTTGTTGTCCTTCTCGACACCAATGGCTTCGAGGTTAAGACCTTCGGTATACGGACGACGGCCGACTGCAACCAGAACGACGTCGGCATCAAGCTGAGAGGTCGAGTAAGTTATGAGCAAGGATGCGAGCCCACAGTTCTGGACTCACGGTCTCTTCCTTGTCACCCTTGGCAGATTGCGTCTTGACGACGACCCGCCCATCAACCTTGTCAGCGGACAAAACCTTGGTGTTGAGCTTGAACTTGAGGCCCTGCTTCGTTAGGGTCTTTTGGAATTGCTTCCTGTAAAGATTCACCTGAGCAATGCTAACTGAAGTACAAGGGCAACACTCACGCGACCTCCTCGTCAATACCGGCACCACCAATCCCGCCAAGGAATTCGACGACGGTGACCTCAGCACCAAGTCGACTCCAGACACTACTCATCTCCAAGCCAATAATACCACCGCCGATGACGACCATCTTGTTAGGCACTTCTTTGAGTTCAAGTGCGCCCGTCGAGCTGACGATCTGCTCTTCGTCTATTTGAATGGCACCTCCGGGGAATGGCGTGACCTCAGAACCAGTAGCAATGATGACATTCTTTGCGTCGATTTCCGTCTCACCACCCTCGAGGAGTTTTACGGCGATACGCGTCGGGGAAACGAAGGAACCGGTGCCTTTGATGTAGTCCACCTTGTTCTGTTTGAAAAGCACCTCGACACCCTTTGTAAGTCCCACGACGGATTGTTCCTTGGCCTTGAGCATTTGCGGTAGGTTGAGTGTAACGCCAGACACTATGTTTGGATGAATGCATGGAAAATGACGAAGATGAGGACAGCGCACCCTCGATACCACGCCTCTCGAGGTCATGCTTTGTTTGGTGATAGATATGCGAGTTGTTGAGCATGGCCTTTGAGGGTATGCATCCGACGTTCAGACATGTTCCACCGAGCGAACCGCGCTTTTCTATGCAAGCGGTCTGGCACTCGTCAGTAAGAGCGCGGGAATGACAAGCGAGACGCAGATACCTTAAGGCCAAGTTGGGCAGCCTTGATAGCTGCAACATAACCACCGGGACCTACGGACGAGGTGGAACCAAGTGAACGCAATTTTGTGGGATGGCTTACCTCCACCAATGACAACAGCGTCATAGGACTCGGAAGGTGTTGCAAGTCCGCGGTGAGCTTGCCACGCTCCGAGTTGAGCAGTGGTGTTCCGCAACCGCCGTGCGATATTCTATGGGAAGGTGAGTAAAGTAGACTTTGACTTAGTTCTTGACATACTCTTTGGGTCGCTCTCTGTAGCTGCAACATGACAAGGAAGAAACCGCAATTTGCTGACCGGGCGTAAACGG
>JBBPTY010000475.1:0-17624 GCA_038094335.1 Tylopilus aff. striatulus | reverse complement strand
GACGCCCACCTTTGCCCCACTTCTCAACCAGGAAGAGCGTCATGTATTCATATACCTCCCTGTTAGCACCTCTTCTGGAGATGCTGTGGTCACTGCGTGCAAAGAATATCGTCAGCATAAGCAACCAAAGGGAAAGGGTGCGTGTAGCTGACCTGTCCGTAAACATCCTGAACCTGAAATTCCGAATTTGAGCTGCTGTCAGCATGTCGAGCAGGTGTGCAGAGTGGGCAAAATGGACGTTGTCATCACCGCTGCCATGAGCAAACAAGAAGTCTATATTTTTGAACCCTTCCACATGCAAGATAGATGCGTTGATGTATCCCCCCGGGTTGGCGTCGGGAAGGCCCATGTAACGTTCCGTGTAAACCGAGTCTGTAGTTATAAGCTAGGTCACTTTGATGTTCGTACAACAATATCTAGCTCACCATATAATAGCCAACTCGTCACCGGCTACAAACCGTCTCAGCGACGAAGTCAAGCCAAGAAAAACCTGACTTACTGCGATCGCCATAGACAACGAGTGGATTCCAGCATTCGCTTCAGCGATCTTGGAAGCCATAAACCCTCCGTAAGACTACAGCGCAACATCGATGAGAGTGTATGATGACTCCAGGTGCATGTCTCTTACCCAGCCCCATATGCCAATTCGTTTTGGGTCCACATAGTCCTTACCAGCCCAAATGCTTGGAACAAACGATCACTTTAGCAGGGAGTAAAGAAGCAGAAAAAGGACGGACGGATCACATACCGTGCAGCATTGACCTGATCCTGAGTTTCCCAGAATCCCATGTTGTACCTAATAGGATTGCGCAATCGACGACCCTTGAACCCGGTACCGCGCCCGTCGACAGAGACAACGATGTACTGGAGTGTGCAAACAAGGTAATCATGCCAGTCATGCTTGAACTCGACATCGACCTTCTGACTGCCAGGACCACCGTATCTATCGAAAATCGGTAAAAAAAAAAGAAAGGCCCCAGGACTTGGAGACTCACACCAAGAATAAAACGGGATACTTGGTGCGCCCAGAATCATCCATATTAGGCGGCCGCATTTCCTTCACGTTGAGCTCTGCGATTCGGGTAAACGACAAGCGACTAGACTCTGAACAACTGGCTCACCGTAACCATCGCTATCAATCGTCGAGTACGTGATGGTTGCTGCTTCAAATTCCCCGAGAGTCGTGTTCAATGCAGCATTATCAGTGAGGACATAATCGAAGTCTGCGCACAAGAGTAAATCACAAGGCATCTGTTTTCGAACCCTAAAATTACCTGGTCTCCTCACATTCACCACCCTTTGCCACGGAACGTTTGGACCCGTATAATCCAGTAAATAAAACCCAGCCCCAGGCGAAAAGCTGGCAGAATAGGAAGACCGTGTCGAGTTGTCGGTTAGAAGGGTTGGGAGGACCACTGAGTCAGAATTCGGTGATGAGATCGGAACTGAATATAGATGTCGTTCGATAGATGAACGGGCAGCTTTGAAGTAGCTGTTTGAATATATATATTTTTAGTATCACGTTCCGAGTAAATAAACGGACATTAAAAATTTAAAGCTCACATCAATCCTCGTTGAACGTCCACCGCTTGAATACCGTCTGTAACCTCCCATGCACCGGAAGTAAGGAAACGAGGCGTTGAGGACGTGGCTGGGTCAAAGAGAGCGATATGATTATAGCCGTCCTTAGTGGGCACGATGTCCAGGTAAGCGGGAGAATCTCCAGATCGCAGAGTGTCGGGAACTGGGTAAATGTTCTGGCCCTGCGAAGGTGCGGATCACATGAGTCGTAGGGTATGCATCAGCTAAAGGTTTACTAACCGCATCAATCCAACCCTCATCACCTTCTTCGCCATTGACGCCAAGCCTTCTCACAACTTCGCCGGTCGCAATTCCGCCGAAAGTTGTAGTACGCAAATCAAACAGTATGACACTCCCGTGATCAGCAGCACGTGTAACTTCCTTCAACACCAAGGTTGAGTTGTCAACCCAAGCCACCTGATTTATGATGCTGTTATTTGCAGGAAAACGATCCGACCACCTCAGGTCAACAAAGGCCTGGTTTGCAACAGAAATCACTGCGGACTCCGGGTGACTCAGATAAGCTTCAAGATCAAAAACGTGCACTGATACGAGAGGGTTATGGTAGCCTGGCTTTGGGTATTTAATCACCACATCTTCCGTATATGGGATAACGGCATAGGAGTCGTCGGTTGGATTGTAGATAGGAAACTTGTATTCCTCAACAGTGGTCTCGTCCAGGCGGAGAAATGCGATTTTCGATGAATCAGGAGACCACCAGAGAGCAAAATCCTGCGAAAGGACTTCCTCCTCGTAGATCCAGTCCGGCACACCGTAAAACAATGATGCATTACCACTGGTGGTTACCCGGATAGGCGAGGTTGACGCACTGTCATATAATAAGCTTGTGTAAAGATCGCGTTTGTAGATTCTCAATACAAAGACTCACGTTGGCGACGGAAGAATATAAAGATCATTAGAAGCAACGAAAGCAATTGATTCACCGGTAGGTGACCAGGTTGCGTATGCCGTTACTGGGGGATTAGTAGGCGGAAGAAGCGGAAAAGTGGATTTCGTCTCCAGGCTGTGGATATAGTAATTGCCGAAGCTCGAGTGTCTCCATTGCTGACAATAGGTGAGATTCCTGTCCCAAAGCATATGAAGAACTACCAAACCTTGAGATGATCCGCTTTGACGAGCATGTACTTCATGTCCGGAGAAAGTTTCCAACTGGTCCATTGAACGATCTGACCGTTCCCCTTCGAGAAAAGTCAGTGAGAATGTGCCTAGATAAAGAAGCGAGTATTTACGTCTCTGATATCGGTCATTGAAACCAATGGAGTGGTGGTATTTGTCTTGAGGTCGACAAGCTGAATTTGCCCATTCTCGAAGGTGGAGAAAACACCATCGCCGGCTAACGCTACGTGAGCGACGAAGAGTCGTGACAACGTCCGTGTACGTACCTTCAGGGACCCAGTGTAAGTCCTGAACATGTTTGCTAAAGGTACCATTGAATATGTGGTCAAGAGATATCCTGCGTTCCCTTGATCTATGGTATGAACTCCCATGATAAAGATTGGTCGCGGCGAACACGCCAAGGCAGGCGGACAGGAGCACAAGGGATGCCAGAGAGTATATCAAGTACCTCAAGGCGGCAGGTCGCTAAACATGAGCGACTGTGAGCCCTGGTACGGTATGTTGCGGCGAGTACTAACTTTACCGCCTCCTACTCTCAAACCATCCCCAGGTTCGGAGTCTTCGAATTCATGTGTGTCAAAGAGTATGTGGCGCCCATGTTTATCCTGAAGACGGTCTTCGTCCTCGTCTGAGCTTGGAGGGTCAAATGGTCCGTCTCCGTAGTAGACGGGTGGTCGGACAGTAAGCTCAGGGTCAGTACGACTGCGAGACTGTTGTTGAGAAGGAATTTGGATAAAGTCGTCGTCCGGGTTGTCAGAAACGCGTTGGTACGCTGGGTCGGGCATGGAGCCGTTGAACTGCCTCCGTTTTGAACTTGGTGGAACAAAACTGGAAGCGAAACGATCAAAGTCTCGATTATGTAATTAATCTCACGTGAGAGCAAAGTCACTGCCGTTCTGAACGTGCAAGGCCAAACGGCGGTCCTAACTTCTGGGTACTACACATCGCCATGCCACCTCCACGGCAGTCCAGCTGGGACCCTTTCCTGCTGATATCTCAGGTATTCTACATCTTATTTCTCCGTCAATCGCTCATACTTGTCCCTAGATAATATCCATGCAAACACTGCATTACCTCACGCTCTCTCTCCTCATTCCCCCGCTGCTTACCATCTTTGCGGAGCCTACTTCTCTCATGCATGAAGGCGGTGCTGCTAACGTTGGTGTGTAATCTACATCACCTCTCGAACTTGAGGAAATTCACCGCTATCAGGCATGGTAATGGACTGGAGAGAAATGGCTGGCCGGCCCACCGTCCGCGGTGTCCAGGGTGAAGAGCGATGGAGCTCCTATTATGGCGCATGGAGTGGCGGCAAACAAGTGGGTGGTGGTTGGGAGGATGGCAGATGGGACGGTCGGACAGACCCTATACGTGGTTGGGTCATCGCGGCGTCCTGGTTGATTGCTTCATCAGCAGAGTACGTATTTCATCGCGCGGTTCTTTCATGTTTCTGACTCTCCTATCAATCAGTATTTACTACCTCTACGCTCTCATACGACGACCCCGTCTTATTTTGGACTTTGCATTGACTTTAATGTTCAATCACCTGGTGCTCACGACATATTACTCCGCTTCCATTCCTACATCATTGTTCTTCTGGCTTGTCATGTTTTCAGGGTCGGCTTGGACGGTAATAATCGCAGAGCAACTCTGCGTAAAACGGGAAATGACGGAAGGGTTGGTTATATCTGCTCCGAGGAATGAAGCTGATGAGATGGAGATGGGTGGGCTCCCGCGTAGAGACTAAGTGAGTAACGTGCTTCTCTTACGCTATTTTCCTTCCAGTCTTATCATCATCACAGATGACATTGCAATGTACCCATCGTTGCGCGTGTTCATGACTAGACAGCTTCAGGGGTGAACTTTCTTCCAACTGGTCGCAGGGTTGTTCGGACATGAAATCTTGTCAAACGGTGCTTAAGCTGAGATATCAGAAGGACCTTTGCCGAATGACACACTCAAGGTTTGCTGTCTTTGCCACCAACGTGGGTGGGTCTCCACTGCAGTACCCACTGCATCGTCTTTTTCCAGCAAGAGGTGGGCGTGTGTAGTGTCAATTTCGCTCAGCCCTCGTTGTTCTATCTTCGCTCATCGCCAGCAATCGAAGTATGCATCCATTCAACTCCTGAACGGCACCTCCAATCAACGGCTACTTCCCGATCTCCCTCTCTCATCTCCGTTCATCGGGAACTCGTCCGAAAACGGTTCCAGCTAGTCGAAACCGCCATCCGCTGAGCTATACCATCGATGTCAGTGGCTCAGGCAAACCAGCAGGATGCTGTACGTCAGCAGGTCGGCACCTTCCTTCAAAGTTTAAGCATCGAGGCCATTATCGCGTTCGAGGATCTGGAGATCGGACCAACTTAAGTGCGGTCCTTCACAATTGACAAAACATGAGCGCCACTCTCATTAAATTTCCTGCCCGCAACCACATGTTTTTGCCACTGACGCGAGTGGCGATGCCTTGCCCCGTCCACACAGTTTCTGAGTGGATTTGTCGACAACACAGCTGGAGCGCGGACGGATGATCATCCGTTTCCACGGAGGTACGCCACTAGGTTACGTACGGAAGTCAACTTGAAACAATATCATCGTTGTACAACGTTTGAAATTTCACCTCGGGGGGTGGCGTGTCGAGACTGCGAAGATACCGCCGTTATGCTTGTGCCTAACTCCATATGTGGCGCACCACCAGCAATCTATGTTGACCAATGAAACCTACGTCTGTCACACGAGGATGCTCTGTGGCTACGCCGCCGGAGGAGGGTGTGCAGAAGATGTCTGGGGCGTCTGATCAAATTCTTCTTCACTTTTGTCGAATGCCGCGAATTATCAGCAGTGTAAAAACGGGTTTCCTATGACACCAATGGGTTTGTACCATGAAAGGCCTCGTCTGGTGTGAGTCGGTGGTCGCAGTCGATGCTACCGGTTCGACTCAGTATGACAGAGTCCGATTTTATGAACGGCAGCACGCTGCGGTGGCGCATCGAAATACAAGCCCGTGCATCCACACAGCCCCGTGGGATTCTGTCTCGTCAGTCGCTTCTCCGTGTCTTTGCGGAGCGAACATTGAAGCAAGCCCGCAACAACGATAACGAGCGATGGCTCGTATCATGACTGCCGTCAAGCCACCAAAATGACTCGTGGTCGGACCTAGACCCTGGCCATGGCAGACGAACACGCTCACCTGCTGTTCAAGTGGCGCACGAGAAATATACCAAGATGTGGCGGACCATCTCGGGGCCGTCGAAGGGTGGATGTGGGTCGATAGACTCAGCAGGACGCGGTCTTCGTGGACAATAGAACAGGGGCAAGGATTTCATAAAGTAACATTTATACGCAAGCCAGCAGTGTGAGAAGCAGGGTGCGCGTGCATGAAATTCGCCAGATGGAGACGAGACGTATGGCCACCGAGTCTGAGAGACTCTGAGCTTGTGTGTTTTGCGCTGCAGCCGAGCAGCCTCAGATTATCGGAACGATGCGGCGGCGGCGGCGGCGGGGCGCTAAAGGGCCACGGGCATCCCGAGATCCGGGACCTGCGATTCGTTGGCTGTGAAGTCGCCTCAATAGGATCTGAGTTTGAGATCCGACATTTTCGCTGTCTTTCAGTGCGTATTTTTTCCCTCTTGCGCGATGCCTCACAAAAAAAGACAATCTGGGGCACCCATCTCTAGCTGGTTCCATTCTCTGGGTCCAGTTTATGTGGTTCCAACCCCGGTTTGTTATTGGGGGGAAGGCGGGACCCGGAGCATTCTCGAAGATGTCTGAGATCCAAGTGAATATGGTTTACCCATGCCATCAGCTCAGTTCATTACGAGGGGGGTTCCATTGGCTTGGACTAGCAGCCGTTTCGTCATGTAACCAGCTTCTAATGACTGTGTCAATGGTGGCCCAGGGCCGCATCCGCTGGAAAGCACGGCGTGTTATCTGGCGGCAGCGTTGTCCTCCGCAAGGCCAACATGATGCGTTGGATTATGTATTTCTTCAGGAGCGTCTTAAGAGACGAGAGGCGATCGCGAAACGAGATCAGCCCGCACGCAAGGGGTTGTCAGTTCCTGGGTACTACGTGCCGTAAGGAGCGGGAAAGTGGGCCACATGTAATTGTGCGCCACAACTTCACAGCAGAGGGGGGTCGTATCGCGACGCCTCTCGTAGTCGAGCTGGAGCTCTGATCCATGCTCCATCCGGACGTCAACTGGGACTCGACACGGACTCTGGGTATGCCAGATTCGCCTTATCTGACTACCCCTCGAAAATAGCCATCCTCTGTCCTCGCACGTCAGAACTAACACCAATTATAATAAAATATAATACAAAATCTGCTTTACCGAGGTGCAATTGATACCGTTCCGTTAGTTATGGCTACCCTGCACGCTCTTTTTTGTGCACGAGGCACTCAATTAATCACTTAAATACCGATCGGAGCGAGACGCTTCACTCCCTGCTTTCTTCCTCTTCGCCGGTTTCCGCTGTCATCATGGAGGCCTTGAAAAATATGCTCCCCTCGCTCGGAGTGAGCACCAGCGCCATCCAAGATACTCTGGTATCATCGAACACCATCTTCCGTCACCGTGCACTCACCGTGTTCCACAGAAGCTCGTCGTCATCGGAGGCACCGTCGAAACCGCGAGAAGAGCCTCCATTTCCGCCTGGAACGGTTTTGTCGACTGTGCGCTTTCCGCTCTCCCTTTGGCCTCGTCTCCGCTCACAAGCCGTTGTCCATAGCATTCTTCCTCACCGCGCACTTTAGCCAAGAGGATTATCCGTATGACTGGTGAGCAGCGTCTTACAGCTTCAATGCGCTTTGGGACCGACTATGTGAAATCGCAGGTTGATGCACTGGTTGTCCAAGGTGAGCGGGCTCGCACTATCGCAGCTTCGCCACCGCTCAAGCGTGATTTAGCAACCGGCATGGGGCCGCAGTCGCGAATTTGAAATAACGACGCGTACCGTCAGCCGCAATGGTCTCACGCAATCCACCACCGGCGACTTGGAAGACGACGAGGATGAGGACGAAGATGCTCTCGTACACGGTCGCCGAAAACGAAAGGTGGCGTTCATACCGAGTTTAGGTAAAGTTTAGCCACAGGTCACACTCCCAGGGCTCTCTAATAATTTGGTGGCAGACACGACTCACACAATTTATTACCGTGGTCATTGGCTAAGGGTAGGTATCCAACCACTGTCGTATTCGGCGATGTCCTCCGAAAACTCATTCGTCCACGCTATCGAAGATAACGCGGACCAAACGTTACCCAGACTATGGTCACGGTGCATCTCTCAAGATCAGGTGGGTACACTGAGTCGCATACGCCCGTGTGATCTAGTTCGACTCACGTGGGTCTCAGTGTCGTCGCGCGCAACAACGATATTCTCAAGAAGCTAGTTCTAGAAGCCAAGCGCGAATATGAGAAGGATGCCGAGCACCGTGTCCACATTTTCATGGCTGATACGTGAGTTGGTACTGTCGTAAAACGATGCTCCGCTAACGCGCGCGTGCGCGCTCGTTAGAACCTATGGTTGCTGGAGATGGAACGGAGCACGCCAAAAACGGCCATTGAGTTCTATCGTGCTGCAGCCTGGAGTCAAAGATATGCTCTTGGCTGATTGCAAGGACTTCCTGTGTTCGGAGGACTGGTGAGTGTGGTCTAGAATGTTTCCCAAGAGTGATTATGTAATGCATGCGCCTTGATAGGTATGCGGAAAGAGGTCGGTACAGAATGCAGTGATGTGATAATTCCCGCTCATCGGAGTCATGCATAGGTATTCCATTCCGCCGTGGATACTTGCTGTATGGTGTTCCAGGAAGGTGCGATAGCTCCCCACGATACTATTCGTCGCCCATTGATCCTCACGTACACAGTGGGAAGACATCGCTGATTCATTCGTTGGCTGGTGAATTGGGTTTAGACATTTATGTCGTCAGCTTATCATCTAAGGGGTAAAGTTATTTGTGGTTTCTGTCAGTTCGGAACGGATCGTGCTGACAGGTTGACACAGGATGAGTGATAATACGTTGACGACATTAATGGGACATGTACCGTCTAGGTCAGCTTATGTGTGTTTCGTCTCAGGGACTGTGCTAAGATATTCCGCCTTAGATGTATCTTGCTTCTTGAGGATTTGGACGCTGCGTTCACTCGCTCCGTCAGTCGTGATTCATCATCCACTGGCGTGCCAGCTTCATCTTCATCATCATCATCAACCAACAACAGCAATAATAATGATACAAATGATGGCTCTACGCTTAGTCTGAGCGGCTTATTGAACAGCCTTGACGGTGTTGCGGCGGCAGAAGGCCGGTAAGTATTCCGTGCCGGCTGTGCGGTTTTTGCTGACGCCTTCGCACCCCTTGGACTTGTAGTCTATTGTTTGCCACGACAAACCATATCGAGCGTCTCGATCCGGCGCTTAGTCGTCCCGGTCGCATGGACGTGTGGGTGAACTTTACGCATGCGACAAAGTGGCAGGCAGAAGGCATCTTCAAATGCTTCTTCCCCTCCAAGCCGGCTGCAGTGTCATCGACCGGGGCCACGTCACAAGAAAAAACTGACGTGTCGCAGAAGAACCTCCCTATCCCCAAACGTAAGGCCCCCGGCCATGCGATCCCGATGCTGGAAGAGGCTGAGATAGCGGAGCTCGCCAAACGTTTTGCGGACACCATCCCCGAGGGCGAGCTCAGCGTGAGTCCCCATTTGGAATTTGGGTTCTGTTCCCTGATAACCCATGCCATCATAGGTGGCGGCGTTGCAAGGATACCTGCTGAAGAATAAAGTTCGTCCAAGGGAATCTGTGGACGAAGTTGGCGATTGGTGTGTTGATACCAGACAATTTGTAGTAGCTGTTGACACCGTTCCCAGGATTATTCAAGAGCGTGAGACGCGCGAAAAGCTCAAGAGGGAAAAGGCTGAGGTACGTGTACGCAATGTATATGTCAATGGCGGACAGTTGACGTTTCGGCAGCGCGAGGCCAAGGAAAAGAAGGAGGTACGTAGGGACGGCTCGGATCCTTACTTTGACTTACCGACACGTGGTTTCCAGGCTGAGGAAAGAGAACGTGAGGAGGTACAGTTCTCTTTTTCCCGTCTTCAGCCTTTCAACTTTTGACCATGCCTCTCCCGTAGAAGGAAGAGAAAGCAGCCAAGGAGGTAAATTCCAAACTTCTCCGTCGCAACACCCGCATGTGCTGATCTGCTTTCTGAATGAAGCAAGAAGAGAAGGAAGCACGGGAGGTGAGTCGCGACCTGTCGCCATGCCCTTTGACCCCGTTGGCCAACTTCTCTCCTAACCATCCGTAGAAACTCGAACGAAGGGATCGATCCAAATCTAAAAAGTCCCACCGCGTCGAAGCTGTGATGAAACTCGAAGGCAGCACCGCCCCGGCTGTCGCCGCTCTTGCGAGCACCAGTGCTTCTGACGCCGTCATCCCCATCAGCCACCACGAATCCGCGTCTTCCTCGGAGTCGGATATTAGCAGCGGGGGCATCGAAGCCGACACAGAGGAAAGCATGACGTCGGAGGAGGAGCTGGACAAACCAGCGGGCGCCACGTCGGATACCAAGGAGGCTACCACCAAGGACAAGTGGATTTCCATTCGGGGTCAACAACCACCAACGTCGTCTTCCGAGACATGAATGATGGGGGCGGGCGGGCGGTCGTCGCGTCTTCCGTGTGCAGGGGGCCGGGTCTGCGTTGTGCAGGGCATCAACTGCGTGTATGTGTGGGACTACAAGTGTTTCTCCGTGTTTGTGGTTGGGTAGGTGTGGGGGGGTGATTGGGGCGCGCCCCCCAGTGCTCCGCTTATGGCTCCGTTGCCCCACACGCCTTTCTCGGTCTTGGGTCTTGCGCCGTTTTCGCGTGCTTCCGAGCTTTGTGGCTTCGTGTCCGTACTTACCAGGTCCACTAAAGTGGCCGTATATTTTGGCAGTCGAATAGCTTCCAGCATGTCCTCGGGGCCCTGGAGGCGCCATAGAGTATTCGTCATATATCATCTTAGACTCTCACTTGTCTTAGCGGGGTGAACATGTCCTTTTTTTAAAAAAAAAGAAATCCGAGCTGGGAACACGACACACATCTATAGCGGTTTTAAATTGACGTCCGAGAGCGTCTTGAAAGCCTCTTTGTATGCATCCAACAGCGCCTTGACCCTCGCCCGCTCTGCGACCAGCGCCTCGTCCTCGTTCAGCAGCTCCCCAAACAGCTCTGGCTTGTACAGCGTCGCCACTAGCCGATTCTGTACCTCCTTCGTCGAATGGTTTACCAAAAAGTGCATGATCGCTTTCGGGACGAGGTCTTGTATGCTCTGTCGGACGATCGAAAAATACGACGCGATAAGCGACCGGATGAGTGCCGTTTCTACCTCTTCGCGTTGTGTCAAGTGTGACGTGTTGCTGGACTCGGATACCTATTACCACGGTGGACGATGCCCGAACCAATCCTCGTCAGCCGTGACCCAACGCGACGCCTAGGGTCAATGAAAAAGAGTTACTCACAGCCTCGATATGTTTACCCAGGCTTCTCATGTCATAGGCCGCATTATTACCTTCCAGTGCACGTTTACCAGCCATAAGCCCGGTGGGACCAGGCGTGTCCGCGATGGAAACGTCCCGACCCGTTGGCGTGGGGAGCAAGCCCACATGAGAACGTTCGAGACTAGCACCACCGACCGGACCGGGTCCGTTCTGTCCAAAGAAATAATTTAAGAACGTATCTCGTGCGGTATGTGGCGATGAGTTAGGTCCGCTAGAATGAGTGTGGGATTGTGTGGTCGGGTGAGCGGAGGAGTGCCGAGGACCGTGATAGGGCTTTGAGGAAGGTTTGATGGAAGAGCCAACACCAGAAGGAGAAGTGCCCGTGGCAGGGCGGGCTCGATCGTGGAGGGTTGCGGATACTGAGCGTCCATCCCGGGACAGGATGCCGTTTGCACCCATAGGTTCTTCAGTGGTGGGCTCCTCTTCAGCATCTTCAGGCGTCTGAGTACCGTTAGTCGGTTCAGCGCTAGCGGGCTAGCGTAAAGAAAGAGCAGGTATTTGCAAATAAGCCACAGGAAGCGCACAGGAAATCAGTCACAAGGCTCATCAAAATGTGGATAAAGCTTACACGCGGAGGAATTGATTGTTTGGAAGCTTGAGTGGTCGCCGTTTGTGCGGCTGCTGCGGAGCCCGAGATAAACGCCGGATGATTGGTGTTGATATATGCTGCTTGAATCTCGATGAGACTTTGTGCGTAGCCTGATGTGGGACCAAGCCGTTCGCGCAGTAACTCCGATACACATTCAATCAGTTGTGCATGAAGGCGAGGGAATCTCTCTAAATCCTATCCGAATTTCAGAACGAGGAGCTTTTTATAAATTAATGAAACACCGTACCGGGCTTGTGCAATTATGGCAGATTTTGACAAGTTCTTCATAGACAAGCTCTACACAGCGTAGGCTCGGTGCTTCTAATAGCTTTATCTGTGGCTTCACCAACAGGTCAAACGCCGCCTCGGGGACAAAAAGGCTGGGCCGTGGACCTGTGGAATTTCGAATTGCTGTACGGATGTCCTGAACATCCAAACCTGCCGTGGAGTCTATCAAAGCAAGTGCATGGCCGAAGACGTCATTGAAGATATAATATATTCGTGCACCACCTGATAACTCCTTGGTAGACATATCGACCTTGGTTCCCTCGATGGATGCAATGAAGTCATGGGCAAATTGGTTCATCAGACGTAAGATTAGCGCTCCTTGCTAGCAAGAGAATAAATAATAAGTAGAGCATATTTAAGCTGCAGCCAACCTGGTTCTTGTCACCGAAGATTTCAGCATCACCAAACGAGTTGAGTTCTTGCTGTGCTTGGCCCATCAAGGTGTTCAAACGAGCTTTCATATCAGGGAGCTTCTCCCTTATATGGTTTATCAGAACCTGAGTGTGTTGAAATTGAAATCAAATCGAGTATTATCAGTTATCACTCCTTACACACCTGATTCAGCGTCCGAGCGAGATACTTGGTCCCGTTCTTGTGTGCAATATTGCGATAGGTGGCATGGTTTTTAAAGAAGTCGGATTCGGAGTCAAGGGCATCCGTCATGCTCTTCTCTGACATGATATCCTGCTGGCTTCTGTTGACAACCCCAATGAAGCCTAGCTTAAGGGGATACACGCGCCCAGTCAGGATATCAAGTGCATTCGTTCCGGCATCCATAATGTCGAGCTTCGTCAGAACACCAATGGTCCGACGACCTTGGGGGTCAACACTGCGTGCAAGCTTTAGGGAATCCGAGTTGGCAAGGTCGACGTTGGCAGGAGAGACGGCAAGAATGACGCTTTGGGACATGTTAATCACAATTAAAAGTAGTAATGTTTCCGCTCGCCTGTTCGGTGTTGAGATATATTCCGTGACGAGGTTTCTAATCTGACGCTCGATATCACTCGGTTGGTCGCCCACTGGGATCTGGCACGAGAGTCAGCTCGGCTACGAAACGACTCGGAGGACTATAGCCAGTACATACCTTGGTCAATCCCGGCAAGTCTACCAAAGTGAGATCCAGAACGTTGGGACTGTATATCCGGAGCGAAATGGGCAAGCGGCTAATCCCCTTGTTCTGTCCTGCAACGCGATACGTTTCTTGTTCGATTTCCCGACGAATTTCACTGAAGTCAGTGAAGCGTCTGTCGATGTGAAGGAATTGGCCCCATTCGGTATAGGGAAGCGGACTCGAGGAGGGATCCGGGATGGGAGTATGAATGAGTTGGAGGACGAGGGGTCTACGTGTGACAATGCCCTGACCGCGGGGAAGGAAATCACGTCCAACGATGCTACGCGGGCCGTTAATGGCGTAGACAGGGTAAGAAAGCACGAACGCACTTTTCTAGCACGCTGGATTTACCCGCGGACTGGCTGCCCACCTAAGTAAATGTTAGATGCTTGCTCGGATATGAACTACAACAGCGACATACTACCACTAGTTGTGGCATGTCCAGCTCCCCACCTGAGAGACACATCACCTGCTGTCCAAAGCTAAGAGTGACCTGCAGCACGCACCGAGATTGCTGAAAGTATCCTGGAGACGATTTACGAGCTTAATGAGGTCCGAGTCCATGTTGGCGACAACAACAAGGAAGATGTTGACGGGAAGAACGAGCGCTCCTTCCGAACGCGTCTCCGACTCGTCGCGCCAACGCGTCGTCACGGCCTACATCATTTGGTCCTGTTTGGTCTTATGGATTCAAAGGGAACATGTATGTGGAAAGAATCTGCCTTTCTACTAATATCTATAAACTAGCTATGTCCTAGCATCCGCTCAGATTGCCTTTTCTTTGACGAGGCCTAGTGCACGTATGATGAGGTGAGAACATCAACAGCAATTGCTTTGGCACTCACGCTCGACCTCCACAATCGCGTTGGTCAGGATATCTTTCTGCATCTTCTCGTCCTTAAGACCAGCCAAGACTTTTGCAATAACGCTCCTAGCGAGTTCGGTCTGCTCGCTCTCCTTCTGCTGCTGTTCGTAGCGGACCCAGCTATCAAGGACGGATTTGAGCTCGCTGGCCAAAGCAACCTTTTGACGCTGCACGAAAGCCTCGTTCTCCAGCTTGGCAGTCTCCTACAACACAGTGAGGACATATTCAGACCAAGGGGTTACCAACTCACCTTTGAGAGAGAAAAGAGACCTTCGGTGAGCGAAACGACGTCCTTCATCTGCTCGACAGAGCTGATGCGGTCCTTGACGGCTTGCGTGTGCCCGGCACGTGCATCATTAAGGACGGCCTTGATTCGGTCAATGTGGCCATTCGCCCAACTCTTGTAAGGTTCTTGAATTGCCTATAGCTTCGTCAAACACAATAGGTAGCAAATGCAGGCAAACCACACACACCTGGTAAATGTATGCAAAAAGAATGAACGTGCCAACAGCTACGACGGTTTCCTCGTTCACAACGTAGATTTCCTGCGAGATAGCAGTGGCGAGAAGCCCGGTTCCCAGGAGAGCTGCACCAGTCTTGGTGATGAGGCCAGGTGAAGAAGGAAGGTTGTTAATGATTTCAGAGGCGCGTTCTGCTGGCGGTGGAGGGTTTGAGCTCATAGAACGGCTGCATGGATGGTGTTACATTCCATTGAATGAAGCAAGTATAGACATACACAGAAATGGCCCGAGCGACATTTGGTACCACACGGGGTCGAGCTGTCAGGAGAAGCTATTTAATGCGCTGTGCAAAAATACAGCCAGAAGACTCACACGCAGCCTTGAGGGAGTTGAGGGCAATCCTGGATGCCATGAGCAGAAAGACTGGTGAACAACTTGACCAACGACAACACTTGCAATACCGTGGGAATAGAGTATTCCGATTTGCCACGATCACTTTGCGAGCATGTTAGGTAATCATCCACTCATTCCACTCCAAGTCACTTCAGTTTACGAAGGTAAACTTTGGATCCAATTTTCCGGATGGAGTCGTTTGCCTTTCCTTGGTCGGATCATGGTCCGACTGGCTTGGTCGAGGCAAGTATCATTGCGATACGCACGGTCGCACCACAATAATGGAGTTTGATTTAAGCATTGTAAGGGTGTGGGGAATACACCCCTTGAATTCCGAATGCATGTGGAATGTAGTGCGACGCAGTGATTATGGTCTCCATTCTTAGGGCGTCGGGTTTGCTATCTGAATTTGCATCCAGATCTGCACGATCCGGGGCCGATGCACACACAGGCGCCTCACCTGTGCGTCGGTGCTCTGAGTGTTGGCGGCCCGATCGGAAAGCCTTGACAACGCTCAGGAATAGGTAACTTCACCGCATCACGTGCGTGTGTGCTCGTTATTGTGAGCATAGATTGCATCCGAATCCACCCGCATCCGATCACATCTCTTTTTGTGCACTCGAGGATCGCGTCGACGGGGTGGAAATACAGTCCCCCCATATACGACGCTGAGATCCCCTCATATACACCCTCAGCTAATCAAATGAACCCCCAATCGCCGGACCCGGCGCAGTCTGTTGCTTCTCCCGCCTCCAGCGTGAAACCCCTTCTTCGCTCCAGGTTCAAGTCTTTCCTTTCGTATTGCGTGATCTTTCTGTTACCTCTTTATTTCTCCCCCTTCCATCTGCGATGACTCTGCGGGCTAGGCGGTCCACTGTCGCACCGGCATCAGCTATCGAGGCTCATCCGTTGTGTCTACACGTATATCGCATCGGTGGTATCTGGAGCGACGACAAGATCGTCAGGGCTGAGGACAAGAAGACACCAAGGTGAGTTCACTCACCGTCAACCCGCGCGCAGCGTCAACTATCCCGCCTCCCCCGCTTGACAGATATTACCTCAGAGGAACCCGGTTCGCGGCTAACTGGCAGTTCGCGCTCCACGTCGGCGGTCCGAACGGTTCCATTGTCTGCCACGTCAAGTCGCCGTATCTCGGGCCCCCGTGGCCTTCGCTTGTCGCGACCGATCCAGCTCCGATTAGCATCGCCGTCGGTTCCGAGGGACTCGTCCATGTTCGCCGCAGGACACAGTCTGTCTCCGATGGGGCGCATTCGTTCAGGGGGCTCGACGACAACGAGTATCGATGGCGGCACGCGAGCTCGCGGTCGCGGATGAAGTCGGGGGCCCGATTGGAGGTACGTTGAATCAGTCCCTCCCCTCCCCCCCCGCATACGACCACGTCGTGGGAGACGTTGCACGGCTGAGGGTGACCTTTGTTTTTCTGCGAGTATAGTGCTTGAACGCCCAAGACCAGATCGTGGCCACGTATCGCATCACGTTGTTTGCGATATCAAAAGACGGCGAACTGCGTATAAATCAGGTGTGAAATATCCCCGCGCGAGTGCACTGATCATGAACTTACTGGCAGATAGTCCGTTCTGTTCATGGCCGACCTTCTCGTCGCGACGTGCCTCGCTATTCGGATACCGGACCACTAGATGTGGCCCACTCGCTTTTCTCTCTTGGAGAGTTTTTTCACCGACGCCGATATCACTCGTACACGTCATTTTACATCGCTGTCCCACACATTTATTCAATCTTCTAGTCAGCATCCGAACGCGCCCATTAGTCCTGTGTATTAACATTTATGTACGAGAACTACATGAGTTGAACAAAAGGTCAAGATATTTGCGTCAAATAAAAAAGGCCACTTCCAAGCTCGTTCACCAAACGTGGTGGAACACCTTACCCTGATAAGATTTCCCGAGTTCGAACAAGACTGCAAGTTCACGACCATCGACACGGTTCTTCTCTGCCGATTCGAGCAGACGACGTCGCATCGCCTCCACGTCTCTTATCTTCAACGTAAGCGAGTCGTTCTTGGGTTGGTCCTCATTCATCGGGCCAACAGAAGTATCGTTGACAGTTGGAGATCCAGTTTCTGGAGACAAGTCACCAGTCACTCCGGCGGTCGAGCCGTCAAAACGCTGTTCTTCGTCGTTCAGCCTCCAGACCCTGTTCTCCGGCTTCCGTCCGTCTTCATGCCAGTCACTCAAACATGGTCCTAAGGAGTTGGCGCCTGCGTCATCCTTGGAACCCGATCGTTCGGGTGAGACCGCGTACACGGATATTTGAGCGTGATCCGCAAAGCTGATTTTTTTAGGTGTCTTGATCTTGTGAGCCGTGGACTTGACAACCGATAGCATCAAACCTGTATGCCTATATTTCGCACGGTCGGCCCCCGCGTTCCATCTACGTCGCGTATGCAGGGGAAGGTTGGTAAAGTCGATAGTGCGTACAGTCGGGAATTTCTCTTTTTTATCGATGGAGGGGGGTGGCGAGGATATCAGAATTGTTTTCGAAAGATGTTCGTCCAAGGAAAGGAATCGAAGAGTTGGCGACGCATAGATGGTACAAGGGATGTCGGGTGTATCGGGCGTCCGCGGCGTAGTCAAACGATCACATAGTGAGCTGTTCACCTGTTCATTTTCTTGGTTAATTTTGTCAT
>JBBPTY010000474.1:0-17656 GCA_038094335.1 Tylopilus aff. striatulus | reverse complement strand
GAAGAGAAGATACATTTCCCGTTTCACTCCCACAGAAGCGTCACTTTAAATATCATGCCCGCTGGAAAAGTGATATACATTCATATTTGGTTCTAACGTATGTTATTCGGTCAGGCTATCCTGGAAAGTTGTTACAAAATGCTGCGCTAATTAGTGGAGGATCTTTTTGCATGAAAGGCGGTTATCAAGGTCGGCACTATTTTGCAACGTGGTTACCAGTACGTATTTCAGTGATCCTTTTTACAGCTATTTTATTTTTATTGTACAATGGCGCTAAATCACCAAGGCCCAAGATTGAATCGTGGCCTCGACTTATCAAATCAGCTAGATAATTCTAGCTGGCCGTTGAACACAGCTCATCGCATATATGCAAGTTACCTAACAAATGGCAATTGCCATCGACAGGCGGCTTGAAGAATGTGTATTGAGGGTTTTCTTCAGGAAAGCCCACGTCATTCAGCAAATACATGGCCGCAATCCACCCGGATCTAACTTCCCCTATTTTTCTGGTGGCGACAATAGTGGTATCTGACAAGACTATCCCAGGCTGATGGCGACCAAATATAAATCAACCCCCACCTTCTAGTGCGCCACAATGTGAACTCGCACCTTTTCAAAGCCCCGTTGGTCGTGCAATCTCCGTCGACCATTAATTATCGAATCGCAAAGGTGACCGAACCGTCATGTGTTTTTATATTTGGTTCCACTTCCCGTCGGAGATGTTTTCATTATGGCAACTTTCGTTAAAGCTCTTCCACACTAGAGCTGTCACAGAAACCCCGTCATTCACAACGATCCTTATGTCCCTTCCGTCGGGATCGAGGACAATGACCCTAATTTTTCTTGTGTTCTAATCGGTCGCGCAATCTCCATCGGCCATTAATTATTGAACTGCAAAGGGTGACCGAATAAGCAAGTGTTTTTACATTTGTCCCAAGTCTCCATGCTAGATGCTTTCATTACAGTAATCATCGAAGCTGCTCCACACTAGAAGTTGTTACGGAAGCCTTGTCGCTCACAAGCATCTCTACGTCGCTTCCATTGGAATCAAGGGTGGTTTCCTCGCGTTCTGATTTTCACTCATCAGCCATCAGGTAGTCGATCTTAGCCTGATCAAAACATTGCAGTGGCACATTGTACTCTCAATCCGATGTTCCAGTTCCTCCTGAGCGGACCCGATGAGTTACTTTCGGGTAACAATTCAAAAGTTTGGTTCGCGCACGAACATCATTGTTTCTAGTTATTCGCGGTGCATTGCGCCGTGATGGGGCTCTGATGTTTGCTAGCTAAATGAGGGATATAGATGATCACGTAGTTATGGATCTATCCGAGTGCAGCAGAATTCCTTGAACGTAAAGCGATTTGTTCCTGCCGTCGGTATCCTTGTGTCTGGGGGTTTTCAATCCGGCATTGATGCTTACGATGGTTCTGACACAGGCGCTGTACCGACTATTTAATCGTTGCAGATAGTGATTGCGGACCTCATCTCCTCATCTGCTTTGCCTATCACTGCATACTTCACCTTTTCCACCATGCCTCGTCTCCTTGAATTCAACACTCAGGATGTACGCCCTTGGGACAAGCCAAGACCTGATACTGCGACCACCCTGGTCTTTACTCCCCCCTTCTGTGCTCCTCCCCGAGTCCCGCACGGATTCCGCCAGTTAGATTTGGCGAACAATGCCAACATCCGTGCCGAGTCAACGTTGGTGAACGTTACCAAGACCCAGGCTGACTGCCATGTCACCTCCTGGTCTGACACCACTCTTTATTCCGCGATCGTCGATGTGCTCGCCCTTGCACCTCACGAGACAGAATTCGAGTGTGGCGAGCACATGCGTAACCTCCTTGCCAATCCTAATGATCCTGCCTCCGTGCGCATTCCCTTCCGGAACCCCTTCCATGCCGCCCCAAAGGTCGCTGTATTCCTCAATTTCCTTGACCTTGACAAGAACTACAACTGGCGGATCAAGACTACCGCAACGGACATTGACGCACGCGGGTTCACGCTCAACATTGAGACGTGGTCAGATACGAAGCTTTATGCCGCAAAGGTCTGCTGGATCGCTTATCCCGCTGATTGCGAGGATATCTTCAGCACGACCGTCAATACCATGGATTCTCGCCCCTGGGACAAGCCACAGCTGAGAACCAACAAGAAGATTTTTTTCGACGCACATGTGGAGTTTGAGGCACCTCCCACCGTCTTCATCGCGTTGAATTCCATCGACATTAGCTGCAAGGCTAATCTTCGCATCAATGCCTATGCCGACAGCGTCACCACCACCGGCTTGGTGTGGAACATTGATGCTTGGTTCAACACCATTCTTTACTCCGCTGGTGCCACCATCATTGCGTTTGATCCCGAATGTGACTAAGGCACCATGGTGAGTACGCCGTGGCCCTGACAGGGGATCAATGTATTGACAACAGCTTTTGTCCAGTTGGAAGTTACCCAAATCCAAGTATCTCCATCCCTCGATCCACCGTCATGACACGATTTCTTGGTATAAACCGTGTAGTTCTTATCTGGAGTACTATTTCTTGGATAGCGAGTGTAGGTTACCGCGAAGCGAGACTTGGTTATGTGAATTGCTGGCGTTGTATTCTCAAATGAATGTATTGTGCTCAGTGATGTCATCCGTCCCAATTCAACTTGGGGTTTCCTGAAATTTGTGGGACAGTCTGAACATCCCTTGTGACCAACGTTCGACGTGCCAGGATCTCAGACCCTTTTTCAGGTTGAAATGTGAGTGCGTAACAGTCACAGACGTTATCATCCTCGGACGCATTATGCTCAATGGCTGAGGATCTTCGATCAGTAATATATGGCATCAAAAATTTGCCCATGTATAGCATTTCGAGGTGTGTAGAGCTAAAATGTGGTTTGTATTATGACGGTTATGTAAAAAAAAGCCATGATGGCTGCATCACGGAATGCCAGATTGGCGAAATTTCGTCAATCGGGCCGAGGAGTTGAAACCCATTGATGACGATCCAATCAATTTGAGTCAGGGTGTCATCCCAATTCGGGTACGTTTCGATGATGTCGCTGTAAATATTCGAGTCAAAGTCAAAATTTGAACCCCTACTATGAGCAGGTGTTTGTGGTGTTTGTGGTGTTTGTGGTGTTCGTGGTGTTCGTGGTCAGTCTTCAATATCCTTTGCTTGCAGGCGCCCTGTCATGTCCTTCATCAAGGGCCCTCGTGTGTGGGCCCATCGTTGTATCTTGTTAGTGTGAAGGATTGACTCCAAGTGAACGATAAAGGTCCCAAGATGTCAAAGAGACACTTGGGATGTATTGTTCAGCTCGCGTGCACAAGCTCGGCGGGTTATTGCGCCTGAATTGCGCTTGCTTCAGTGGTGAAAAGGCACAGTGCGATGCCCGTTTGAAACGTAAGGGGGATTTAATTATCACACAGGAGATGAAGCTATGGCGCAAGACGAGCGTCTATCTTAAGCCCGATTTGGCGACAACATGGAGAGAAGAATGTTGAACCCTCGTTGTTGACTGGCCATGTTCTCAGATAACAGAATAAACTTTTAGATGGGCCAAAGGGGGTATGACGGTCATGGCTCAGCATGCGAGCGACGGCTTGTTCTTTGAGAGGTCATAAAGAGCGAGGTGCAGGTACATCGCAGATAGTCTGACGGGAGTTGGATCATAACTGCGGCGATGCGTGAAGTGGCGGTGAGATGCACCGGCTTTGTAGATCAAAGAATGCGTTCGAGTTTATCATGACAAACTGATTTGTAGGTATCAAGCAAGCGTCTAAAACATCAGGTGACAGAATAATGGGCGTTAACGATCGATCTATTCCGGCAACGTGACAATAATGCGAAGATGGACCACGACTTTCCTTCTGACTTTCACTATCACCCTGCTGCGCTGGGTCGTAGCCGTCCATTTCAACTACGATGACCGGTGCGTGCTGACTCCAGCCCGATTTGACCAGGTTGTACATGGACACTGAGGGGCGTACAAGGGCCTTTCCCTATCAAAATCAACGCCGGAAAAGATCTGTCTGCATTGGCATTCTCCGCAGATGAAAAGTATATCCTGAATGGCTATCGATACCAGAAAATAGATATGTGGAAAGTGCAGGATGGCCAGCAAGTAATAATGCCGATGGATTCGTTTGGATGTCTCCGTTGCCAATGCCTCGCTGTGTCGAAAAATGGACGCTGGATTGCAGCGGGGACGGACAAGGGAGAAGTATTCGTTTGGGACGCCAAGACCCACGATCAGTTGTTCCAACACCAGGCGGGTTACCGTGCCATCCACGGCCTCAATTTCTCTCCAAGCGAGGTGCAACTGGTCTGCGCGTCTGAACATGGCACAGCCACGATTTGGGATCTCAACACTCGTCAACAGGTCAAAACACATCGTCTCGAAGTTCCCGTGTTCGCAGCCAAGTTCTCACCGACAGGGGACCAGCTCGCGACTGCGACCGAATACTCTGTTCGGGTGTGGAAGGAAGACGGTAGCCATCTGTCCATTCTAATCAAAGTTACCCCCCGCTCCAACAACGGTCTCGAGTGGTTCCACGACAGTCTCTATGTCGTATCTAGCAGAGCAATCCAAAAACTAGACACGTCAAATGGGTCAGTCGTCTCAACTTGGGAGGTCCCCAATAGCAATGCATCCTCTTGCATCGCGCTCCCAAATCATGGTAGATTCATCGTATATTCTACCGGTCGTACTGTCTTGTTTTCGGACATGTCAGCTCCACGTCGTCCGCATCTTGATCGTATTGAACATTCCGAAGAAATATGCTCCATTGCACTATCTCCCGGCAGCAAGTTCCTTGCAGTTGCTACAAAAAATGGATCCATCATTGTCAAACCTTTGTTTCAATTTAGCGTGAGGAGCCTATCTCATGTTATTTGTGGTGTCTCATTTTCTTCTTCTCGTGCCAATCAGGATTTCTTCCCATTTTCTTCTCCTCATCCCACTTTACAGGATGTCACCTTTCGAATTTCCCGCGATTCGCTTGTCGCTTGGAAATATGATGAACTTGAAAAAGCAGACGCGCTACTGACTGCTGAGCTGGTCGATTCTCAGAACACGAACTATGACGTCCTCGCTGCTCGAGCTCTCGCACGTGCTTGCTTGAAACGGTGTGACGCAGCGCTCACCGATGCTGAAATGGTACTTTTCCCATACACATACCTGCCGACACTGACCTGTTTACGTAGGTCATCCGCAGGCAACCATCGATCATCGCCTACATCGCAAAGAGTCTTGCATATATTCGCATGGGTGAAAGAGACAAGGCGTACCAAACATGTGATATTGCTTCTGAGCGTTTCCACTCTACTCACGTCACGCTTCTCTTCCTCGTCAAGGTCCGTGCTTTCAGTTCTGATACATATCCCGACCACTGCTTACTCCATCCAGGCTATTGTCGTATTCATGGCTGATGAACATGACAATGCGATATCCCGCTTGGGTGACCTTGGCGCCAGAGTCACGTCTGATTCAACATGCAGTACGGTCCAGGTACGTAAACTGTGCCATCACGCGATGCAGAGAGTGAATAACTTCTCCCATAGGCCTACATGTATCTTCTCATGGGGAACGAACTTATGGGTCGTCGCGAATATGAGGGTGCGATTCCTCTCTTCCGGCGTGCAGTCGCACAAATGCAGCAGCGCCCAAACCAAGTACCTTTGGTGATCTCCTTAGTACGCTTACTTGCGGTCTGGCACATCGAATTGAAATCGCTCACCCTCAGCTGTAACAGATGTCCGGGTGGAAATTTGATGACCTCCATATTATCGTTCGACTTCGTCTCTGCAAAGCCCTGTACGAAGATGATTGTGCGAAGGATTCGAGCAAGGTCCTTCTGGAAATGGTGAATACCTTTGGCGATGAAATATTTGCGAATGAACAGCTCGCACGTAGGGTTTCTAGTGAGTTGATACTTCAAGTGGGTTGGAGCCTTTTCTGATGCGATAGTCGCCTTTCAGATTTCGGCGCTCGTTGCATGGGGAACCTAGAGGGCAGCGGAGATACTGCAACGAGTCATGGTCGATTGGGTGATGCCATCTCTGATTACTCCGCGGCAATTGCGCTGGGTTCTGCTACGCGACAGAGCCCCATTGGTTTCCTCATAAAGCGAAGTAAGGCATACATTGCAGAAGGCTCATGGGAGCAAGCGAAAGCAGATGCCAATAAGGTCGGTCTGTGTCTTTCCATGCTAGTTCTTGTCGGTTGATGATCACCAGATAACCGAGCTGGATCCAGATTCTCCGTCCGGCTACGAGAGAATGCATGCTGCATTGCACTTGGCTGGTGATCATGAAAACGCGGTCATTGCATATGAGGCGATGCTCTCGAAGATGTCTCAGTCACGTGACCCAACTACCCTCAGTGAGGTCGTGCACACCGTATTCATGTTTGTCGACTGATCTCACCATCCAGAACTTTTCGGAACGTACTTTCACCCAAGCAGGATAAAGAAAGAGATCAGAGACGCCGTCCAAGCTGCTATACACGAGTTACCACGAGTGCTCATCGACACTGTGGACGGCCGGTTGTGCGACAAGTCGGAACAAGCCGCGTCGTTCGAGTCATTCCACGCCTTCCACGAGCTGGTCTCCTCCATGACAACTCATATTGACACTACTCGCATCAAAGCACGCGTCGCAGAATACTACCGTTATGCCATGTTTTCGCACAAGTGGGAAGACAATGAGCCATCATTCATGGAAGCGAAAACAAAAGCCACAGTGTTTAATCTCGGCGATTCTCCCGCTTGCGGAAAACTCAAGACGTTCTGCAAGATTGTACGGAAGGCCAAGTTACGGTGGGCGTGGAGCGATACGTGTTGTATCGATAAAGCAAATAACTCAACACTCCAAGAAGCCTTGGTTGCGATGTTCCAGTGGTACCGGGGTTCTGCTCTGACAATTGTCTTCCTCTGTGATGTTCTCTCTCAATCGCGGCGTGGCGCCCTCACAAGGAGTATCTGGAACACCCGGGCGTGGACATTCCAGGAATATCACGCATCAAAAGTGGTCCTGTTTTATACCAAGGACTGGACATTATACTTGGGCCTCAACGTACCAAACCACAAGCATTCTCCTGAGATCATTTCGGAGATGCAGGAGGTGGCGCGTGTCTCCAAAGATGTTTTAATCAGCCTCCAGCCGGGCTTGAATCACATATGGGAAAAACTTTATCTTGCATCAAAACGACAGACGTCCCTTGTCGAGGACGCAGCATACTCCTTGCTCGGGATATTTTCGATGTACATGCCGATTATATATGGAGAACGGGAGCGAGCTCTTGGACGACTTTTAGCAGAACTACTCCCCAGTTCGGGGGATACGAGGATTCTTGCATGGACAGGAAGATCCGGAGACTTGAATAGCTGTCTCCCGGCCGGCATCACTGTTTTCGACCATCACTCACCCCCACTTTTCCCGGTCGCAATGGATTTCATCCAGATGGATGAAATCATAACGAGACTTGCCTCTTCCCCGGATGCTGGCTTAGCCATGGATTTATCTGGACGGCTTCGCGCACTTGGTGTCCCATCCTTTTCAGGCAATCGATTGGCGCTTCCATGTATTACTTTCGACATTACGCTCGAACTGATGACTCCTGGGCCGGACACATCGGAGTTCGTGCTTCGCAGCGACGCTCTAGGGATTGTGAAGATCGAGACTACAGAAGATCTTACTCGATTTGAATCCCTTACTCTTGTTCACCCTTGGATTGATTTCCTGCGCGACAAACAACGTATTGAGGATGTCCCTCGAAACAGCAGGTTGACATTGCATGGCCGCCCTCACAGTAGCACATTGCCCACCTCAGCTACACAAAGGGACACCACGCCTAGCTTTGGGCCTCTCACGCGTGCTTCCACACTTCCCCTGTCTTCGGCATCTCCGCAGATGAAAGCACTCGAGCTCGTCGCTCGTCTCAGACAACCGTTTTGTGCGCTGTTATTCACAGAACGCAGTCGAGATGCCGATGAATATAGGAGGATAGCGACGGACAGCCGAATCATTGTTCAGCTGCAAGAGGACGTCTCGTTGCGCACGCTGATGGACAACATACGCAAAGTAGATGTGCTTTGACGATAGGCGTTTATGATCGTATGCGATCCTACGCTGAGGCTGTTCTTGTTTTCTCCCAATCATTTCGGTCTGCTCCCACTCGTCACGTGTTCGATGTATCTCCATCACGAGCTTATTTTGTTGATCTGCTTTTGAGTCTGGAATGACACTGGCAAGATCTAAACGCGGATACATTCCTGCGGCCACATAGTGGGACATTGTGATCATGTACTCTAACGATCGCTGGGCTTATCGTTGGAGGGGCATACTGGATAAATCGGCTAGGACCAGTGGGTGATGAACTATGTGCAATTATGATGCTCCACCTGACATCATCGCAGATGAATAGTACCCGTGTTGTCGACGCGTACGAATAACGTATCGCCGCATCCCGAGCTATGGTGAGAACCAAATAACAGTTTGGCACCTGGATATCGACCGATCAAGTGCGTATAAATAATATAATCAGAGCTATACTTTATCATTGTTCGTCTAGGTCTAGCGTTGTAGACATGCGTAAAAGCATAAGTGGCGGAGGACATGAGGCGGGGCTTATATAGTACTTGTGCAATCTTATGGTGTCTAGCTAAACTCACGGCTTGATGTTATGGCTGGGTAGTCAGGTTAGTCTACTTGGTTTTGAGTACATATATGCAGATTCCACGGATGAGTTGAACCTTCGATTGCTCTGAGTCTTCAGACAGATCTGCCAATGTATTCATCAAATTCTAGGTACACATATACAATTGCCCGGTTCGAACACCGGATGCACAAAAGTCTGGATGAAAAATACGACGATAAATATCTTCAACACAAGACGGTTGCAAGCATAAATTCATCTAGGTTAGGCTTAGCAAACACAGGAATAGTGAGTGGACTAAAATATAACGCAAGAAAGCAAGATGGGCGGTTGGGACGATGATTCCTCATTTCGAGAGTTCGTCGTGGCGAGCGATGCGCAAACGCTGACTAGGAGGGATAGCCTTTTCTTCCAAGCCATGTGGCGTGCCTCCAAGCAAGATACCAACCCTCTTCATAGCAAGCAGCTGTGCACGGTATATCAAAACAGCGCAAGGATAACACACCCGGGACGTACATTATGCGCAGCATTGCTGTGGTCGTAAATGCCACCGAAAAACGCAGGTGTAGCATCCTTGCCTATGTTCTTCTTCAAAATTGACGGTCCACCGGGATGTTGGTCCAAAAAATCGCTGATGTCATGGATGTACCCGGCAACACAGATCAGCGCGCGAGACTCTGCTTGACGCTCGTCTGAGAGAGAATGATCAGGAGCGATACAAGAATAGGGCACAATATCCTTACAGTCTTCCCAGGTAATAACCGGCAAATCGTGCTTTTCAGAGGGCCAGGATAGAGCATGTTGTTTCTTTCGAAGACACTTGAGTTGAATGGCCAACTCCCCCTTTTGTATCTCCTCCTCAGAAATCGTCTGCAGAGGTGGAAATTCATGTTCAATTTGGTACCCTAAAGCCAGCACATGCAACGCACATTGAGATGTGTCGCGAGACCAAGCATTGCGCATGTCCAGACGAACCATTTCGAAGGATCGTAATGGTACCACTTATGGCCATTGCGGTAGTCCGTAGGAAACTGATGGTGAAAGTTGTGGTATCCTTCGCCCATCGTGATGAATGCTGTGAGTGGGTAGTCTTTGGCAGTAAGCTTGTCGTCGTACGGTTTTTCCCCAAGCCAATGGCATAGTGAGTTGACGCAAAATGTGGTCTTGAGACGTATTAAACTCATAATACGCTTGAGAGGAACGGTACTCACATGTTGCACAAATGGGATCCGAACCATGCTCGCCCAGAAAAATCCACCTTTCCAGTCATCCCACCCAAAGCCACAGACACAGGTAGGTACGACAATTGCTATGACGAAGGCGAGCGGGAGATAGTACTTGTGTTGCCATTTGACAACCGGATTCGATCGCAGGTCGCTGATGTCAACAGGACCGGCTTTCCGCCTAGGTTTGAAGAGCATCCACCCAACGTGAGTGTAAAAGAAGCCCTTGCGGGCGTCATAGGGATCAAGGTCCGTGTCTGTGTATCGATGGTGTGCACGGTGCTGTCGACACCACCACGCAATCGAGCCCTCAATACCACCAGCACCGAGGATAGCTAGAATGTATTCGAGCGTCCTAGTTGCTTTGTAGGCACGATGGGACCATAAACGGTGGTATCCAGCACTCAAACCTATCGGAATCTCCATGAGCCCCGATCTGCTACCCCCAAGGCTGTTCAAAGAAGCGCACCGAAAGCGACGATGTGAGAGTAAACCCAAAACCAGATTGCAGTCTTGACGCAAAGAGGTGTGCCGGTGTACCAGGCACCCACGAAACCGATGGTCGGTGGAACGGTCAGAAGGAAGACATGCAACCAGTGTAGTTCGTTGTACCAGTTTTCCCATGTAATCGGCGGGAGCGCAGCTTGATGCTTGATAAAATACGATACAAAGTTCTCGGGGATGGCATCGACAGGTAGGTGGTCAGGGTTTGCTATGAAAGCAGTTTCATGTGGATTGACCGCCATCATAGACACAGGAAGAACAGGGACGAGGATAGTACTTCGGTACGCATGTCGGTGAAAATATGTGGTTGGTTATACTCCTATTCTGCGTAAGCCGAAGAGAAGGAAAAAGTTATTATCGAAACTCGAAACTCGAAACAAATGGAATCGTTCTATTGTCACTAGAATATCTGACAAGCGTATTGGCCACATCGACTCACCATGCTTCTTGACACCTGTCAATCGGGCGTCGACAAACGTTATGGTGGCCAAGGGGTGGCTGTAAAATGTGTTGCTTTTCACTACTCAGAACGCTGCAATCAGACCACATGACTGTCATAGATGTCAAAATGCTCATTTCGGCTCCTGGATCTGACAAATCCTACACGCCAAATCCGACTGAGCTTTTTGTTATAGCCCAAAGAAGACCTTGGTTACGGCATGCAGATACTCTTATGCAGCTTATGAGGATGAATGGCATTCATAGGCTGAGGTCAATGGGTTTGACCTACCGTGAATTTCCCGTTTGCGCTTGGTTCCATTCCTGCGGTGTCCGTTCATGCGCGGATTGGGAGAAGTATGTAGACACCACTTGCCATGGCTGATCTAGCAGAGAGGGTGAAGCGATTGGAAAGCGTATGAACAGCCGAATAAGCCAATCTATCTCCCAGGTCTCAAACGGCATCCAACGGGATTCGTCTTGATGCTCGGCAAGCGAGCTATGTGAATGTTCGAGTGGGTAGAAAAACCACAACAGAGACGGAAATAAGATAGGTCGCTCTGCCATTGGATTCCGTGTCTGCGAAAGCAACATCAGTCCATCGAGCTATGTCAGTCGATAACTGAGAAGAGTGTTGGGGAGAAATGGACCTATTTCACGGAAAGAGGGTTTATTTAGGTTGTGTCATCCTCAGTCAGACATCCCGACTTTGAAAAAGGAAGAAATGATTAAGTGATGACGACTTGGAGGCCCATAGAAGTGGATTTGGCTCCTATGAATTCGAGAAAGGACCCGGCTCGGAGATTGAATGAAGGATGAATCCAAGCAGTGGGGCATCACTGGCACGCGAGACTTGTTGTCACGATGTCCTCGTCAACCGGAGATAGTATTGGACGTGGACGAAGAACCGAGGGAAGGATCCATTGCATTATACTGGCACAATCTCCCGGACTGCTGAACGTAGATGAAGGTCCTTTGACAGTCACCGTGACGAATAACTGTAGTCGTTATCTCTCTGTGAAACGAGACGGCGTCTAAATAACGGGTTGTTAAGCCCGTCGTGTGAGGCGAGCGTCTACGGCAGTCAAGTGACTGGACGATGCCTAAGCATCGTGGGAACAGGACCTGCATCAGGAGGCGATCGAAAGCGAGGGTCAGGTCCAGTTCAACCCAGTGGACAGGCGACCCGGTCCATATGGATAGTCGTGCGAGCACACAGGTAGCAGGACAAAAACCACATGCAGATCTACTCGCCAGTGCGTGGTGATTCAGAATGGGTTCGGAGATGCCATCGAGGTTCTGTCATTGAGGCTAGACGATAGGGTTATCCAATTACACAACGATGGCGAGATGTCGGCGCCGCGCGGATGGTCACTTGCAGACATGTCTCCGGGGTGGGCTGTAAAAGTAATGGGACAATTCTAAGTGGCCACTGGATGAACAGGCACCCGGAACATCAGGTGACAGGGTTGGGTGTTGACCCTTATCGGTCCAAGGAAATTATTGTCAAAGAGCCACCAAAACCGCTGCTTTTCCGTTAACCTCGAGCTCTCCGCGCCGCGTTGAATCCGCTGATGCCTCCGTCACCAACGACACGCAGTGCGTAGTGGCATTAGCTACAGGTATAATACTGATAACAAGACAAGGACGTACGTTGCCCATCGAACTCGACGCTGGAAGAGATACGCGCGCAGTGGTATTCACTGCGGATGGTGAGCATCTGTTGAGCGGTGGCCAAAACCAGGGCATCAGAGTGTGGCAGCTACGGGACGGCCGACAACTTGGAGCGCTGGAGGTGCAGGATGTGCTCTGTCTCGCAGTGTCGAAGAACGGTCGCTGGATTGCGGCGGGAACGTACTGGGGGGAAGTATTCGTGTGGGACATCTCTAACGATTACACCAACGTCTTGAAGCACACGCCCGAAGACCGTCGCAACATCCGCGGTCTCGATTTCTCTCCCAATTCGTCGCAGCTCGTTTGGGCATCGGAGAATGGCACAGCCACAGTTTGGGATGTCAATACTCGTCAACAAATCAAAACACTTCGTCATGAAAGTGCCTTGATTGCTGCCAAGTTCTCGCCTCGAGGAAATCGACTCGCGACGGCAACCGAACTCTCCGCCCGAGTCTGGAACTTGAACGCCAACGACGAAGACGCGCTCATCCTCCCCATCAATATTACCCCTCGCTACAATAATGGTCTCGTCTGGTCTAACGACTATCTCATTCGCGTCGTTTCTGGCTGTGCCATCCAGGAGTTCCTACTGGCAGTAGCAGTAGACCCATCCACGATGAACGCCGTCTCCAGATGGCAAGTCCCCGTTAGCAACTCCCACTCTTGCATTGCTCTTACAGAGCACAACGAATTCATGGCTTACTCCACTCATGGCACCCTCACACTTTGGGACATGTCGACAACCAACGCCCAACGCGGTTCCGTTGAACACCATTGCGATATAATCACCATCGCGCTTTCTCCTGGTGATCGGTTGCACCGTGTCGCAATCTGCGGCGACGATGGAAAAATTGTTTTCAGGGGTTTGACTAGTGCCAATGTAAGTGTCCTGCTGCCCTAGACTAGAGTGTATTAACATGCCTTTTCGAATAGACTTCATTACCGTCATCTGGACTCCATCCAACCTTACGGGATCCGGATATCCAGATTGACCCGTCTCTGCTCAATGCATGGAAGAACAATCAATTGGAAGGCGTGGATAATGCATTAACCGGCGCAATAAATTGTCGCCAACACCCAAGCCACCATTTAATTGCTGCTCGAGCGCTCGTACGTGCTCGTCTGCAACAATGGGATGAAGCACTCGTCGATGCTAACAGAGTACTTCCTACTTTACTTTTATATTCGCTGTACTAACACCAAGTCCCACCAAGGCCATTGCTGCCCAACCATCCGTCATTGCTTATATTGCAAAGAGTCTCGCACATGTCGGTAAACGCGACAAGGATGCTGCCTATCGAGCCTGTGACATCGCGTTTGAGCATTTCCATTCAACTCATGTCACCCTCCTTCTCCTCGTCAAGGTGTGTCTTGAACCTGCTTATCCCTTGGTTGTTCATCTTTCCAAGGCTATCGTTGTTTTCTTGGCCAGAGAGCACTCTGATGCGACTTCCTCTGATGCGACTTCCCGCATGGACGACCTGATCTCTGCGGCCCGATCCGACCCGACATGCCATACAGTTCAGGCACGTATATGATATGCTAGTATACTATACATGTCACGCCTGACTCACTCAAAAGGCTTACATGTATTTTCTACTTGGGAACACACAAATGGAACGTCATGAATACAAGCAGGCTACACAGTTGTTCAAGCATGCACGGACACACCTGCGACACCACCAGAACCAATTACCATTGGTGATATCATTGGTAAGTTCTCCGAAAAGCCTACAATAGTGCAATAAATAGAAACTGCTCACCCTCATCTTTGTAGATGTCAGGATGGAAATTTGACGATCTAAATATCAAGGTTCGGCAGTGTCTCTGTGAATCACTGTATGCAGCCGGACGTACGAAGGATTCCAGCGAAGCATTACTCGAGATGTTGCACACTTTTGAAGAGGATGTCAATGCGAGTGCTTCCATGGCTGAATGGGTTTCCCGTAAGTGAATACTCCGGTTATGAATCATTCACTGCTTGTTAACCACTGTACCCTAGAGTTCAGAGGTCGTTGCATAGAACAGCTAAAGAAAGACGGAGATGCTGCGATGGCCATTAAACAATATGATGATGGCATTTTACATTACTCGGCCGCTCTAGCGCTCGATCCGGATCCGTCAAAAGGCGTTCTCATCGAGCGAAGTAAGGCCTACCTAGCCAAAGACCTATGGAAAGAGGCGCTAAGTGACGCGGACAAGGTTGGTTTCTCAGAGTCGTAGACAAGCTTCGCATTGATGACCGAATGACAGGCGATCGAACTTGATTCACGGTCACCTTGGGGGTACGAGAGGAAACATGCCGCACTGCACAAGGGCGAGGCCTATCAACGTGCAATCGATGCCTTCGATACGATGCTCACAAGACTATCGGAGTCGTCCGATCCAGAAACACGCAGTAAGCGTCGACGAAATGCCGGGGTTCATATACTGAGTTTGCTTCACAGCGCTTCAGCGTCAATACGTCAATCCATTGGACACAAAAGCAGCCATTCGCAAGGCTATCGAAGATGCCATACGCGACTCCCCTCGAGTTCTTATCAACATCCGCACTGGTCAGCTTTGCGACAAAGCCGAGCAAGCTGGACGGTTTGAGTCGCTCCCTGTATTCTTCCAGTTGATTTCTTCCATGACAAAGCAAATCGACCATGCTCGCATCGAGCAGGACGTTTCAAATTACTATCGTTATGCGATGTTCTCGCATAGGTGGGAGGGGAAGGAGCCATTGTTCGGTGAAGTTACGCGCACTACGGTGTATCATCTTGGGGGATCACATACCCACCACAAACTCAAGATGTTCTGCGGGACCGTACAGGATGCCACGTTGGATTGGGCATGGAGCGATACGTGCTGCATCAATAGGGCCGATCCCATGGTCCTCCAGGAAGCTCTAGTCGCAATGTTCAGGTGGTACCAGAATTCCACCCTAACAATCATTTTTCTATATGACGTCCCTTCTCCGTCTCGACGTGGCGACCTCATAAGGAGCGACTGGAACACCCGGGCCTGGACATTCCAGGAATATCATGCATCAAAAACAGTTCGATTCTACACCAAGGACTGGAAACCATACCTAAATCTCGACATTACTAACCACAAGGAGTCGCCCGAAATCATTTCGGAGATGCAAGAAGCGACAGGTGTCTCGGAAGCGGTCTTGACTGCGCTCCAACCGGGCCTGACAGAGATACGGGAGAAGCTTTATCTAGCGTCAAGTCGAAGGACAACCTTTGTCGAGGATGCGGCATATTCCTTACTTGGAATATTTGAAATGTCCTTGCCAGTCGTATACGGAGAGGGGGACCGAACCCTTGGTCGCCTTTTAGCGCAGTTGCTCCCTAGTTCGGGAGACGCCACCATTCTCGCGTGGAATGGCAAATCTGGGAGCCTCAATAGCTGCCTCCCTGCCAACATCACCGTATTCGATCAGCCATCACCCCCTCACATTCCGAGCGCCATGTCGAGTCCTGAGATGGAAAGAGCCACCGCCAGGCTGCGCACCTCTTCCCTTGATTCCAAACTAATCCTGAACCTGTACAAAGCGCTTCATGCTCTCCCTGGGCCATTCTTTGTAGGCAGGCGATTGAAGCTTCCGTGTATTGCTTTCGATGTCACGCCGAAATTGATTGCTAGGTCCCCTTCGGGGTTCGTATTCCGCGCGATGACGGATGCCTTTGGGATTGTGGACATTAGAACCACGGATGATCTGTCTCGGTTGGACTCTGTTGTTCTCATTCATCCTTGGATCGACTTTTTACTCGACCGGCAGCCAGTTGGAGATGAGTCATCCACCAACCGGCCAGCTCTACGTGGCTCCCTGAATAGCACCTTACCGCCACAAGCTACGCAATTGGTGCAACCCCCCACTCGGATGCGGCCCCTTGGGCGCACCTTCACATACCCTCAACCCGCGCCATCTCAGCAAAAGCACGCACTCGAGCTCGTTGTTCGTCTCAAGCAGTCATTTGGTGCCCTGCTGTTCACACCAATTCGTCGCAACATTCACGAATATAAGAGAGTCGCATCCGACAGCTTGATCATGGCCCAACTACAGGACAGTGTTTCATGGAGCTCGATGATAGAGAATACGCGGACGCTGGACGTCCTTTAACGATAGTACAGGCATTCATGATTAACTTTCATTCAGTCCCCCCCTCATTGGGATCTCGACGATGATATCTACTTGTTACTTACGCCCACGATGACCGTACTCCCGCCGTATACTTTGTACTATAAACTTGATACATCTTCTCACTATCTCAAGCTAGATCCCGCTAGTAGCTAAATCCGAGCTTGCGTTACGAACACCTAGCAGGTAAAAAGAAACGAAGTAACAGCCAACCATTGCAACACGCTGTGTAAATATGGTCTAGCTGCCAGATACGATATCACGTATCAACTTACCCTGGGCTCGAAGTGAGTCAAACTCTGCGGTCGGAACGTGGCTTCAATGAAAACGTTGATCTGATCACCAAGCGTTACGAGATCTCGTATCGAGTTTCTCCTTGCCATTTGATGGTACAAGCAAAAGCCGCGTTTGCGAACAGAGGGAAAAGACCTGGTAAACTTCATGTACAATCTATCGGCCCGGAACTCAAATAGGTGAAGGAGTTCACGATCACATTCGCGGAGGTAGCTAAACGGCTAGATGCATTCTAAGGCGACCTCGTCCATCAGGGCGTGAGGTAGGTGGCAGTGCTCCCGTCTCTACCACTCACATCGAACGCCTCACCCGCTCCTCATTTTCGCATGAAAGCTCTCGGCACTCGTTCCAGCAGTACATTCACCGCTCCACCACGCGGGTGCCACGCCAACTTGCTAGCTAGCCCTTCTTCGCGTCGACACTCGTCTCATCGTGTCACTTGGTTCCCACACGGATGCCAGGTGCCAGCTTCCTGGTGGGCTGGCACACTACTGTTTCGTATCGACACCGGCCATGTCGCAGCATCGACACGTACGGTGCGTCCGAAAAGAAAAAGGTTTTCTTTCAACTGGATCGCTTGCCAGTGCTACCACACTGACCGACGCCCGCGGGCACCCGTACGTGTCTCCTACCAACCGCTCACACCTGCGATCATTGCGCTACGTGTAACATCACTGTTATACTTGCACACCATGTGCCACGTAGTCGCTGCGTCAGAGGTAACACCGCCGTTACATCTCAGCC
>JBBPTY010000473.1:0-17658 GCA_038094335.1 Tylopilus aff. striatulus | reverse complement strand
ATTTGTGTCCGACATCAAGTGCCCTCTTGTTTCATTACGTACCTAACACATGTCAGGTGGTGTTTCAGACCAAGGTCTATCATCCCGGGATTAATGAAGAAGGCAGTATCTGTGTCCCTATTCTTCGCGACGAGGTGTGTCTCAGACTGCCGTAAAGCTAACGCACCTTGAAGGGGAATTGCTGATCTGAGTTGCCTTGTATTTTCACTTGAACTGGATGCTGTTAGTGGAAGCCATCGGTCACCTTGTCAACCGGTAAGCTAACTCGATATATATCCTCTATCCCCTATGAACAAGACAGTTCCATAGTGCTCGCGATCGTACAAGAGAAACTGAATAACCCGAGTCCGGATGATCCCTACGACGCTGACATCGCTGCTGTATGTTCTCAGCATTTTTACTCGGCCAGGGTAACCTCAGTGGTATGATTTAGCTGCTAAAGACGGACAAGTCCAAATTTATATCTACTGCAAAGGAATGGACGAAGAAGTAAATTTGCGCTCAGTCATCCTCTGTGAATCTGATCCCCGTCGAAATTATAGGCATGCTATGTGACTTTTCGTCGCCATTTGGGCAAATGTAGCTCTAGAACGAAGTAAAGGAGGAGCATTCCATGTAAACTGATCCCGCGAGCCGTCGAATCTACACCTTGTTCGCATTAAAATTTGCTTTTCCGATAAGACTTGGGTGTGAGTGAAACAGGAGTAAATCCTCGTAGCCAAAAATGGCAGACTGAAAGAGGCTTATTGTGTCTCTTTGGAGGTAGTCTGTGCCGTATTAGCGGTTCCGACTCAGAATCCGTGGTCATCAAGGTGTCCTCGGGACTCCTGAGATAAGATTGTAGGACGGGGACCGCGCTGGTGGTGTTCTAAAAATGCCCTAGGGGTAGTCCACTAGTGCTATGAAAGTGTGGTGCTAGTAGTACTGCTGGCTCATCATGGTGTTTACGGAACCAAACAAGGCGCGATCAGTCAAAGTGCGCCCGTCAGTGGTCGCCGTCGTGGTCGACGCCGAGCTCCAAGTTCACGTTCGCACCGTCGTGTTACAACGGGATCTCGACTCTGCCGTTCTAAAACTCAGGTCCGCCTTTACGGCCTAGTCCGTAGCTTGGAGTCTTTGAACCGTTCCGTAAACAACGCAACTCGTGTTCAACACGTTGCCAGTCATTTCCCTCCCAAACTCGAGATCTAATCTGAGCCGCTTCCCTCTCGCTTGTCTCCGCCAACGTGTTCTGAACGAGGGAGACCGCGTTCACCCATATGCAGCGTCTTCGGTACGTTTTTCGCTAATCCGCGTGTATCACACCTCATATTCTCTTCCTTTCGATCTTACCCCTCCGACCCTGCACCTCAATAGCAAAAAGTCCGACCCTAGCAGGGCTTCGCCGCTTCTTCACAACCGTGACTTCGCCTTCCCTCCAGACGACCATTTCCCTGGTCTACCTTCCCCCGACGCTTTTCGTACTTCCCTCATCCTTCCAGAGTGTGTCCCTTGTCAATTCAGCCCCAATGCTCTCTCATAATATACGATCACAGACTTACCCGTCGCTTCACCCTACTCCGCACCTCCGCCGGCGGTCCAGTTCCTCTCCTCGACCTCAAGCTCAAATTCGCCGAACAGCGAGCGAGGGGTGCGCAAAACCAAGTTTCAGAAGCCGAGGAGGACATGATTTTAGAGACCCTTGGCCGTCTACGTGCTAAGCAGGCTGCTTCAACTAGTCACCTAAGTCGAGACGATACAAACGCAAACCGCCCCAGCGAGGCGAGCACAGATTCCGACTATATTCCTGAGCGCTCTTCGCATCTTTCGAGCAATACCACCTCCACCACCTACCCTGCGTCTTCTATCACTTCATCGCCCGGTTCCATCAAGCGGTACAGCAACAACCTCTTCTCATCAGGCCGTCTCAGGGATTATGGATATTTTCGCGCAATCTCGCAGAGGACTCATCGAAGCGCAGTATCAATCGTCAATACCGAGTCTAGTCAAAGTTTGAGAGAAGAGACTTCTCTTAACTCTGTCGAGAGCCTACGACCCATCACCCCAGACGGAGGGGGTTCCACGTCTCCACCCTCGAGCTCTAACGACAAGACGCCTATCGCTCGCACAGCCTCCCTCATATCCTCTGATGAAGGTTTGTTGCCGCAAAATAGCGATAATGGCAATGGCCTCCGCATTTCGAAGCGAGTTTCTGCTGCATTGGCACAGGTCATACAGGAGTTCGAGGAAGAAGCTGATGACGAGATTGTCATGCCAAGAACTACGCATGCACTCCCCCGATCTTACGATGCTGATCACTCACCCCAAGTCAATAACACGAGTGAATCATTGGAATTGGGTACCTCAGTAAGAGATGGCATTTTCGCTCATTCACGGACTCCTTACGCGCGACCTGTCAATCAGGACATCTATCATACATCTTCTTCTGACTATACGACAGGTACTGCAATCTCACCGGAAGGGCAAGTTACCATCGAAGCTGATGCCCGGCGGTTGTCACCAGTTCCCTACGGTCGCCCTGGCACAGTTTCACCGACTCCCCGTCTACCAGGATATATACCTGGGATGCCCCGGCCCATGACACCGCGCGAGTCCACCTTCGAAACTGAGGACATCCGTTCTCATTCTATCACTCCACGCGCTTCGTCTTCCGCTCCATCGGCCAACGGGCAGCTAACCAATTCTACGACGTCATGCGGTCTACTCAGACGAGGCTCCGACGCTTCAAGGGGTACCCCACGCCCCACCTCTCCTCCAGCTCATGCCGTAACGAACACCTATTTGTCACGTAGCAATAGCGGAAGACGCACGCCCGATGCTCAACGTGATAGCACCAGTGGTACCGAACAGGATGGCTCAGCCGCATCCTCTGTATTTATCCGCCGTCGACCAGCATCCCCTTTGTCTGGTCATACATTCCAGCCTTTGGCAGTCTCCTCTCGACCCAGCACGCCTTCAAATATCACGTGGACCGTCGGGGGCTCAGCAAGCCCCGAAAAAACTCGATCAACACATAGCAGGAGCGGGAGTCAGAGTACCGAAACAGACATTCAAATTAGCATGGACCGTTCCAAGTCACCCACAATGTCCTCACGCTCTCCAGCTCCACCTGAGTCTCCTGGCGCTGCCCAGCCAGGATTCACGTCAAGAAGGAACAATTCAGTCAATCTTACAGATTCTCGTGCGCCATCCAGCCTATCCAACTACGAATACGGATCCACGCCGTATTTTGGTGGTCGTAGTGTTCGATCCCCAACCCCAACTCAGATCCGCAACACTGCATCTCCCACATTCCCTTCTTCCGATTCTAACAACCACGCAATCCGTTCCTCCAAACAACAGCTCAAATCCCTTTCCAACCATGTCTATGGTGTATCGCAAATCTCTTTGTCCCCCGCCATGAATTCTTCTCGTTCTTCGTTAGAATCCACGGGCTCTAGTTATCATTCCTGGGAACCTACTCAGAAAATTGGCGGTGCTCTTGATATCTTCAACTGTTCTGCCGGTCAAACACCGTCCACGTGGTATGGCCTCGACAAGTCGAACTCTCTAACGCCTGGCAGCTCTCAAGATGAAAGCGATTTTGAGGCGATAATCCGGCGCTACGCAGGGCTTACCAAATCAGACTTTGTGGCAATACAGGATAGGCTTGTTGGAGCTGCGCTTCATAAAGCCACCCTGCCTGATACTCGTGAGAGGTCGAATTCGTTGCGCAGGCGGCGACCCTCAACTTCTCAGTCAAATTACTCCACCAATGGCCGGGTACGTCTTTCCATATGATGAACATGACAAACGCTAACATGTCGCGTAGGTGGTGAGCCCAACACCGACTCAAAATGGTCCCGTCGGTCGGCGATCCCCTGCCTTGGATAATAACGCGAAGGCCAGCGCACTCTTAGAGTCGGTGGTGGACAGCATACCTGTCACTCAGATAGAGACCAAGATCGAAGGAAATTCTGAGCCGGAGATCTCTCCCACAACTCGACGAAACCGAGATCTTGCGCGTGCTTTGGGCTTTGGGAATGACGACTCAGATCGTCTTGTCATACCCCAGATATCCGATCATGACTCCTCTTCCGCGACGGTATCACCCACAGTAGAAGCGATCTTACCTCCAGAGTTTCCCGAGGATGTGGATACCATCACTCCTCTGAATCCATCGCGGCGACCACAATCCGAGATCAGGACGCTATCACCAGGTGTGCTTCCCCAGCGATCGCAATCCATGCGAACCCCTCGATCAGCGCCGGTCGACCAGACTGAGCTTGCCAGAGAAATTCAGCGCAGAGCGGATACAGCTACTGCCGCCCTCATGAAGTCACCTGGCAGAAAATTCGCAGATGCAAATGCATCAACTTTATCTGTGTCCCGCAAGAAAATCGACCCAAGCCAGATATCTGAACCTCGGCTACTCTCCGCCACCACCAGCGTCGAGACAGTCCCACTCCCTTTACCTGCCTTACCACTTCCAATTACCCCCCAGCCCTCGCTTGGTATTACTCAGCGTATGCGACGCTTCAGGGACACGCTTCGTGTAAAACAAACAGCCCCAAGCACCGAAGAAGTGACTTTACCCATTGAAGCCCAACCACAATCTACCCCTCCCTCCCAAAGTCTTAGTCGCCGGCCGACCCTTCCATTGCCGAGATTTGGGTCTGGTAGCACAACTGGATTGACCAAGCTCAAGACTCCGAGCACTAGTCCTCCTGCATCGGCCGCCCCCAGCTTCAAAGGACTGATGGCACGTTTCCGAAAGCCCCGCACTACGGACAGCGCGGGAGATAGTCAGTCCAGTATGTATTCTCGCAGTTCGCCAACTACGTCTTCACCTACAGCGTCATCGCATCAAGGTCATTCCCGAGGAAACGCCCCATCCTCCACACCAGCAACAACCACAAGTATACCGTCGGGTGATGCCAGTGCTGGCCCAAGTCTCGATGCCTCGGCCGCTCTCGCTAATGACGCTAACTCTGCTGCAGTGAAGCAACTCTTTGAAGCAGCATCAAAGATTGGACTAGATCAGACCGCTCTCAACGACCTGCTCTCGCGCTCTACCTCCGTCTCTCAAGCTACAGGTTGGGTTTGGTCTGGGGGATCCCCCTCTACGGTTGGCAGTGATCCTCTCATCCCCATTGCACAATCATCCAGCCTCTCGGACCGTAATCGCGCGACCCTACCAACCGATAAGCGCGCGAATGACGATGATCCATCCAGTGGGACAGATGACAGAACCGTGAGAAAGATGTCTATGCGGAAAGCGGGGGAACCCGGACAAATTCGCCAACACACTCAGATTCCTGAGAACGGTGCCGTCATACGAAGGACACTTATCTTCCCGTCGGACTTTCGAAGTTCCAAAGTGGACGTGAGTCAGGTGAACCGAAAGTCAATTGCACGACGACACCGCCGCTCGGGTAGCGCAACCTCCGCTCAGTCGGCTCGTTCTGTACATGACCGGGCTCCGACCCCGCCACCTCCGAAAACGAACGGTGGCCGCCGCTTTTCTAGTGAAAGATCTCCACCCGTGCCTGGGTTAACTGCCTCTATTGGTGCACAGGCCGATGCGCTCCTTCGAGCGCCCCCATCGACTCTTGCGTCTGAGAAACAAAGTTCCCGGTACGATTCCCTGTGGGTAATACTTACTCCACCCAAAAGCGTGTTTTTAATTCTTTTTTTTTTTTTAAATGCCAGCTACGATATGTACTCAGGTGAGAGCAAACATACAAGCACCGTAGTCGAAAACACGGGAACAGAGTGCGACCCTGATGGTCTACGCGTTGGAGACGGCTCCGCGGTCGAGGTGATCGAAATGGCCAATGGCGAGACTATCTGGTAAGTTCTCACTCGCGGTAGTCAGGGCCTTGATTGAATCTCGCTTCCAGGCAGATTGTCAATGGCTTGAGGGATGATGATGTCGACTCTTGGTATACTGGTCGAACTAGTATGGGATCGGATCATTCCACGCGCGAGAACGGTGACAGTGTACAATTACTAGTCAAGGAACATGCCAGGTCGACATCAAAAAGTAGCACCTCTTCGATCAATCCCCGTGAAAGGTTCTCTCAGAGCAAACACCGCCCTGAAACCAAGGCATGTTCCCTCTCTTGTCAGGTTGTACTACAAACCAACGTCCCGCGCCTAGGTTTTTTATAGCTCATCCGCACAAATTGGTCGCCTTATAGAAAACCTTTCCCAAGGAATGGACGCCGGCTCGTTCAACTTTATTCTTAATCAGCCTCCTGACCACTCCATTGCAAGTTCCTTGCACTCTGACGCCGACGCGCGATGGTCCGTCGAAGAAAAATTGGACCATATGCTCGGCGCGATCAGAAATTCCTGATTGCTGGATTTATTGTGGACATTTTTCCCTGGTTGCTAATCTCCATTCGTTTACTTGTTCGCATTTGACACCTGTCATCCATCCTGGCTATACCCGTATATTCGTACAAACTATGGAATATAAATAAACGGTATCATCGCATCTCTCCCGTCGATCTTAGATTCACTCAGCATGACTATCCAACCAGCGGTTGAGATTAAGGGCGAGAAGAACTTGCAGCAAAAATAGGTTATTCGTGAAGTTGTACTCCAGGGTGCCATGGGAGGGACCGATAGGCGTAGCCTGGGGGAAATGCCGGTACACCGCAATCGGTGGGGCATTGGGACCCGCGTACAGCTGAAAAAAAAAAAAAAAACAGCGGTGAGGAAAACGACCCTCTTTGCAAAGAATGGCCGTATCAGGAATACCTCGTACGAGTTGGGATCACGATAAGAGCGCCGCCATTCATAAAAGTGGCCATCGGCTGCCTGGAAGCGGCGGGCGCTGCGTTGGAGGGGGGGGGGTCGTCAGCACTGAGCCCGAGCGTGTTGCCTCCGAACCGCGGAAGAGCGAGGGCGGGAGAGGGGACTTACGCGACGGACGAACCAGGGAGGACGAGGTTTTCCATGGGGAATCTTCTGTCGACGACGGTGGCGACGCCGAGGGCGTCCCCGTCCCCATCCCAGTCGAATGCCGCGATGGGGCGCTGGTCGCTCGAAATCTGAAAAGAGAGAGCAGAGCCCACACGCGGTCAGCACGACAGGCAGAAGGACGCCCGCAGAGAAACAGGTGCGCACCGTCGTACGCGTCGTAGACGGGGGTACCATGTTGGTCTCGAACTCGAAAAAGACCGGCCTCTCGTCCTCACCGATGACGATGCACCCGTCACGGGGGTCGTCTCTGCCAGTGAAGTAGATCTCATAGTTGAAGCGAGACATGGTGAAAAGGGGGGGCTTTGGTGGTCTCAACCCCCATGGAAGACGCATGCCTTCATATACGAATAAGAAAACAGGTCAGGTTCAGCTGCGGCTCATGCTGTCAGTTTCTAAAGCACCGCTCTCATGACCTCGAGGAGCACCATTCCACGGGCACTGAACATACCTGATCGATCATGGTGTACTCGTGTTTGTGAGGAACGCAGCAGTAGAGATCCGTTCTAAAGCATCCGGTAAAGTAATGTGGCCTTAATGGCATCATCCTTCAAACATGCTGCGAGGAATGAAAAAGGGATTGAACCAGCCGATCGAATCGTCAAAGATCACAGCTAAAAAGGCTAACTGGTACTTCCTGAGAGCGTTCCGGTTCTGGAGTTCATATGGAGCAAATGTACGGCCAGCCAACTTGCTTGGCTTTGCACGGTCTTCTAGGGCCAATTCACAGGTTTCGGAGAGTTTTCATTCCGATATGTATGTAAAAGCAGGGTCAAGAAAGCAGCCAAGGGCTTCACGTAATACGCATGGCTAGACGTAGCTGTCAGCCTCATGAGTTGACCTTCCAGAGGGGCCGCTTGCGCATTTTTCGGGTGACATGGACAGCGCTTCCCCTCATGTGACCTCCACCAAAGGCAAGGACTACCGTCTCTTCCGACCCGTGCCCTCGAGCAATGCCCCTTTTCCTCAGCTCTATAGCATCCTTCGCAAACTTAAAGCGGCACTGATCGGTACCTATGATAGAGATGAATTAAGAAATCGCGTCCGATAGACAACCGTGAGGACGGAAACACGCACCAATTTGGAATCTAGGAGATTCTACGGTTGCCTTGAACATGTCGAAGGGTACGAGAGAAAATATTTGCAATAATGTGTCGCGACCAGAATGCCCCTGGGACGAGGTAGGTTCTGAGCCTGTGGATGAGTATACTTCCAAGGTATTGGGAAGTGTGGCCACGAGGAAATGGAAAACATCCTCTCGTAGCCTGCGGGCATATTCCCCGAACACAGACGCCATGGGGGATTGGGGGGTGAGTGACCCGTCTGGTGACACAGGGACAGTGTCTACAAATTCGAGCCATTCAGTGATTGTTTGCACACTGATGGATTGCCTGCAGGCTCCATAGGCGTATGCGCACAAATCCTCCATCCCGCCAAGTAAGCAGCCAGCCGCGAGAACACCTCGTGCATTCTCGGGCCGGATTAAGTTGACGGAAACGGGAGAATAAAGGTATCCCAGAGCTAAGCAAAGGGCGAGTCATGAGCGAGCCGAGCCTGCATAGATGAAAATGGTACCTATTGCGAAACCCTGTAAAAATGGAATCAGTCAGCAAAGCCGATAGTATGAATGAATGCCCTGCCCAATACGGCCCCCGAGGTGGCAGGTATAATGATAAAAGCACCAGCAGCCGGTCTTGAAATGGCGAGCGTTTACAGACACGCTCGACTTCTGCTCAGCCACTGGCCACACACGGTGGCGGAAATGAACGGAGACATGACCAATATACAAAAAACACGTACCTCATGCGTGACCTCAGGCTCATGATCTAGCTGCACGTATATTACACGTTGCCCTCCCGTTTGTGGAGAAGTGGACATTAAATGGGCAAGAAATGGAGAGCGAGACAAAATTATCGCATGGAGGCGGTAGGAATTTTGATGGACGTGCTAGCTTGAGTTCAGTGACAGTTGTGATGTGGCGGGAATAGATGTACTTACAAGGATCGTATCTGCGTAATTCTAACGTCATGTGAGATCAAAAGACACTGGATGAAGGGACGGATACCCACACCGGTCTGAAAACCTGCATGATACAAATGGTTTACGATCTCTTCATTGTGTAGTTGGTACGGTGTGCTGAAGTAACACCGGGTTGATCGGTGGTCGATAGGTGGACCTGAAATGGATACTCACTGCGAAAATCCGTTAGATACGAGGACTGGTGATGTGACCGAGACATTTGCATCATCTGCATATGAGAGTTCTGATTGATGGGCAGTTGCTAAGCCATTTGTTGGAGAGTGTCCGTTCAGAGCCGAAGATGAAGCTGGACTCATGGCGGGACACCTTCGGTACTACTTCAACTTGGTGGCCAGTTGTCAAAACAAAAAGGTGCGTTCATCGACGCGTGACATCCAACCCGTGACTGTCACATCACCAGTCACAACAAAGACCATCTACTATTGGCTTGCTCCTGAAAGACTACACCACCGCACAAACGCATCGAAATCCATCACAGTTCCAAATCCTTGTCCTTCTCCAGCCATTGACACAAATTCAGTCATCAAATTATGCCTAATTCCGTGTTTCTCTGCCTCCGGTCCACAGACAACAGGGTAAGGCGGTGGTTGGACGCAATACCGGGTTTCCCCACCCGTTTCCTGAACCTTGATCGATATTAGCGCGACAGCCCCGTGGAATAGGGGGGGTTTCAATTCGGCTCACCATGTGAGATCTATCCGATGCAAAGTTATCGAGATACACGTTACCAGGGATCACCCTAAACCAGCTGATCAAATATTAAGTTTGCTACCGAGATGGGAAAGTGACTTTGTTTGAGTTGTGCGCACCTCTGAAATTGCGGTGGTGTCTCACTGACCAGTGGGAAGGTTTGGTCAACATATACTAAGCATGATCCGGAATGAGATCCCGAAAGGGATGCACTAGGACGAATTTTACGTACCATTCCAGTGACATGGGATAGGGAGACGCGTGTCGAGATCATATATCCAAGTATCCCCTCTAGTCAGACAATCTTCTGACCGATTGTCCGCTTGTGGGCGCTCGCGCAGCGCCAAGGTGACGTGATAATCCCAGATTACCAGTCTTTCTCCAGAAGATGCCGCCCGCTGATGATTCAATGCCACCTGTGTGATTAACTTCAAAATCCTAGTGCACGAGCTTCTCATTTATAGCAGCACTCACCGTTTTCGTCGGATTGGAGATAAATACAGCAAAAACGTCCCACTTCTGCTGCTTCTCAGATAAGAAGCGTTTCACGAGCCAGTAAATGTTCTCTTCGCAATAACAACTGGTGTACATGGCGTTATTGCTGTCAGGGAGTGTGGAAGCAGATTCCATGGCTACAAGAGAATTTACACCCGCGGCCGTTCTCCAGTTGCAGCAGGTGTCTGCGGCGTGAGCGTACGTCTTGGTAATGACCGAACCTTCTTGTGCATCGGGCCCGGAGATACTATTCTAGGAAAATCACCTGACCAAGACCCGCCACCTTCCTCAGAGATTGTAGTGCGGAGGCAACACCGTATCGTTTCTTGGGAGACGGCTTCCGGGTCAATATCTTCCCAAACCAGTTTTCTCGCGGTGAGCCGGGGGTAAAAAAAAAGCGCAGGATCAAGATACGCACTAAACCCGATTTGCCTCGTCAGAGGGAAGATTATGATCACAGGCACTCGCCAAAGTGTCCTGTGTAACCCCTATGTGGATTAAAAAGTCGTCAGGATAATTTTTCCTCCAAGATCGTCTCGAGTTACTGTTCGATTTAGAAGCCATGCCCCGCCCGTTCCCAGCGGTTCCTAAAGAAATACACTGAGAAAGATTCATAATGACACCCTGGACCGGGTGAAAAAATTATCATCGCCGGGTGGCTTCATAAAATCGCATTTTTAGAGCGACAGGCGGCTGCGGGGTCAGTATTGTTGGGTGGTCAAGTCGTGCGGGATAGAATCTGAAAGCCGCGCGTCTGCCAAGTGCTCTGAGACCTGAGCTGTCGAAACATGGACTTAGGTGGATCAGATCTGCGTAACCGGCTGGCATTGGCATCCGAACGCCTTTCGCACAGGGCAGTGTGAACCTAGTCAGGATACTGTCATGTAGAGTTCTCCGATTAATTCAGCCATGTCTATGTCAGAGAAGAGATCCGTGATGACGGCGGGAATGTACTTGTGGCATACGAAGGACCTCTGAAAAGGCGATATCCTCTATAAGGTTTGGCTATCAATGGGGATATTTACACACATTGGTGATACACCCGTTATCCGTTCCACTATTCAGAGCCCTACCTGACATAGAGAGTCAGGGGAACAAAGCGCGGTGGAGTGGATGGGAACATGTGTCAGTATCATGGAGCCGAAAGTGATGTCTGCATCTATAACATGTTGGTGATCAAGCAGACAGCACTCCCTAATTGCCGGCGGACATCGTGATAATCTACATCATGTGCTGTGCAACGGATTGGTCAGTGACGGCCCCAATACCAGGAAATCTCAAGCTTCCATTCCCGACAAGACTGATAGAAGTACTCACAATCTTCGACTTCGCCCCATCTCTCTATCTGGCTCGCCACTTCCACCTGGGCTGCAAGAGCTGCCTGCTCCACTGTCAAATGGCGCTTGACGAGTGACAAAGCGATGAGAGATGACTTCGTGACGTAGGTAGCACGCTCCATTGCTGCAGAGAAAAGCGTATGCTCAGATTACTCGTATAATATCCACCAGTGTATGACGCACCCGCCATCTCCCAAGGATCCATTTGCGCTAAAATGTCACTAATAATTTGTCGCGTTCGCTCGGGTTGTGAGTGAAATAAAACAGATCGGTGAACATCTATTTCGATGTTAAACGTGCTTCGGGCCCACTCTAGTAGCGGGTCCCAATGCTCCTTCTGCAATTTGACAAGTGGCTCGGGATCGTCGTAGTGAAAACTAAGCGAGCAAGTAAGCACCGCTCAAATCCACTGTGTCTTAGTATACCATATAGTGTCCGTGTCAAGATAGTTCAGCAACGCTTCTCTAACTTGTGAACGAGTTTCTTCGTCACCCAGTGCATCGATGGCTCTGGCCGCAACAGACGTCTAAAAAAATTACGGTCACGCGCTGGGGCTAAGTAAGATTACCCACCATTGGTAATGCATGCGGTCTCAGAAGCGTTTCCTGATTCTCCCACTCATTGGCGATGAGCGCGGCCACCAAACGCTTATTTTCCGGTAGTAGGAGCGTACGCCCCGATGGCGTCTTTAATGGACGCTTATCCAGTGTCACGGCGATCCCGCCTGGTCTAGTATCGATGGAGACCGTCTTCCAGAAACGCTTCAGCGTTTTCTCAGCACCTGAGAATTGGCCTGAGTCCTTGCGACTCCTGGAGACTGACTAACAACGTACGGTTAGTTTCGGAAACTACTGGGCCATCTTGGGATGCGCTCGCATAATGTCGGACGACAGATACCGGCGCAGCAGTCCGAGTAGTTTGAGCCAGCAACCGTGAAACACGATTTGGATGAGTCCGAATGAACACAGTCCGGTAAGACATGAGCCTGAGCCTGAGGGCGACGCGTTGAAAAAAAGCTTGCGGTCCGTAGTGAGCACGTGAGCAAAACATTGAGAATGTGACGTCACGTGTAGGTAGGGGTTCAACGACTCACTCAGGGCCGTTTGCCTGCAGGTCCTGGCTCAAGTTCGTCCTGTTGTCGATGAAACGGAAGACGGTCAGCGGACCCTCTGGTTCAGACAAACAACCCCGCATTTCCTCCTTTTTTGCGCAAAAAAACTCTCAGCATGCCATCTCAGAGGCCGACACAATCGACCTGACCCTGGAGGATCTCGAAGTCGACGAACAGCCACCCATCAAGAAACTGAAGGTTGCAAAGGGACATGTTAATGCCGATAAATGGCGGTTCAATAACAATGGAACCAAGGAAACATCTATTGCAGCGGATGAGGACCATAGCTTGAAGAAGCGGCGTCACGAAGAGTTTAAGCGCGTATTACTCACAGGGAACGGCAGCTCTGCGCGTCAACGTCACCAAGACAAGGAAGCTGGGTCATCTGAAGAAGAGTCTCACCACGATAATGATGATGCTCACGAATCTCACGACTCGGACGAAGCATTCAACAACCTCAAGGAACTATTCGCTCATAAGTCGAGCAGTCGGAAGGGGAAAAGAAGAATTTTATCATCTGGAAACGGTAAAGGAGTGTCTGAAGAGACTGGGCCGAGTGGGGAGCCATACACGCCCTCGGAAATGCAGGCAAGTTTGACCGACTCTTCACATGCCGTTTTTAACCATATTCTGATTCAACCATAGTCGCTGAAATTCATCAAGGATAACCCCGGCGTGGTCCTGATGATTGAATTGGGATATAAATACTATTTCTACGAAGAGAGTGCTTCGGTGGGCTATTTTTTGTTAGCTGAGCCGTTAACTTTGTTTACTCTCGTTAGATTGCCAGCCAGGAACTGGGCATCGTTGCATACCAGCGCCGTAACTTGCTAACGGCTTCGATCCCCGCCCACCGTCGTGACGTTCACCTTAAAAAGTTAGTTTCTGAATATCTTCTCAGCGAGGCTTACGCGGTGTCAGACTTCTTTCGCAGGGACACAAAGTCGGGATTGTCGAACAGGTGGAAACCGCAGCACTCAAAAAAGTCAGTGAATCTAGGAACACGCTGTTTGAAAGAAGGTTGACTCATCTCTACACGGCCACGACGTAAGGCGACATGGCTTCTCCTTCTTTCTACGGGGTGACAAATACTCACAGATACGTTGACGAGGTCGACTCTGTTGACGATTTGGACAAGCACGTGGCTCCGCCGCTTGTTTGCTTCATGGAAATTCCCCTAAGTGGAGGTACTTCTGACGATCGCGTGATCATCAGCATGATTGCTATTACACCCAGTGTAGGAGATGTTATTTGGGACGAGTTTGACGGTACGTTAGAGGACGTCTATTCTCTATTTTTTATATCTTATGGGAATGGTTCAGACACAATCATGCGTTCCGAGCTCGAGGTCAGTCCAGCAAGCTTTTGTGCCTTGATGGTCCTTACGGACATTTAGACCCGTCTCGTGCACACTCGACCCGCTGAGCTACTGCTTCCTGAACGGGGTCTGAGTAAGCTCACTGAGAGGGTTCTGCGCCATTTTGCTGGGTCAGTTTTTCTATCATACCCTCTCACCCCCTCAAACGGCTAATTTTATCCCACCTAGATCCGCCCACAGCGGACAGAAAATACGGACTGAACGCTGCAAGAAAGAGATGGAATTTTCCACTGCACTTGACTTCGTGATAGACTTTTATTCCGATAGGACGAAAACCAACTCTCAGGACCTTTCAATGGGTGTGTTTTTCTCGCAATACTAATGGGCTTTTTCGTGATGCTTCATAGATGGCATACTTGGCGTTGTCACATGTTTGCCTCAACAAGTTATAGTTGCCTTGGCACATACTATCAGCTATCTGTCATCTTTTAGCATTTCAGACGCTTTCTTGGGTGCCCGGTTCTTTGCAAAATTCGCGAATAGAACCCACATGCTCTTGAACGGCACTACCTTAACGAATCTGTCCGTTATTTATTCATCGCTGAACCCAAGCTTGACCATGTCTTGTAGGGAAATATACCAAAACCAGACAGACTATTCCACCAGAGGATCACTGATATGGGTGCTTGATCGAACCACCACTAGATTTGGTGCAAGGATGTTGAAGAGTTGGGTCGGCCGGCCACTGACCGACAGACGGTTGGTCTACAAACCCGTATCCGTTCAATTGGGATGATAACATGCGCGCCGCCAGGTTGCTCCAAGATAGGGTAGATGCTATTGAGGAGATAATTTCCAGCTCATCGGAAAAACTTGTTGCCCTTAAGCAAGCTCTGAAGAAGCTACCGGATCTTGCCAAAGGGTTGTGTCGAATTCAATACGGCAAGGTCAGATTGTCCATAGTTTTGGCACTCGGAACTTGATCAAGAGCATTGAATCGTTATTTAGTGTTCCCCTCAAGAACTTGCTATCTTGCTTCCTGCGCTAAATAGAGTTGCAACCGCGTTCGATGGCTTCGAAGAGGGCTCATTAGGTGATTTCGACTCCGGACTGTTGAACGAGATTGTTCTTGCCTTACCTAAGCTTAAATTCCCAATCCGGGAGTATCTCGGTGCAATTTCAGTCAAGCACGCTGCTGAAGGGGATAAGGAGTCTTTGTGGACGGATACAGAGCGATTCCCTAGAATTGCAGAACATGCCCTGGTGAGTTCGTGGCATCTCCCCACTCATTCACGCATTCCTTACTTTCTCACTGTAATGCCTAGATGATTCAAACAGTCGAGACTGAGCTCGACGATGAACTGAAGCGAAGTGGGGTATCTTGCTGTTGGTGGAATTCAGGTACTGATTAAACGCAGTCCGCAGAATTCTTAGAATGCCGTCTCTCCAGTGGACCAGCGTATTGGGAACTGAAGTACGTCACATGTCTCACAGTTTATCTAGGCACTCAATGTTTCCCAGTTTCTTGTGGAGATCAAGAAGTCCGAGAATAGAGAGGCCCCTGTGAGCTGGGATCTGGTTTCGAGGTAAATACCCATACACACAGAAAGAAGCTTCCCCTTACATATGATCCATTCCAGTACAAAGCATTATAGGCGATACCATACACCTGAGGTAAAAAGGCTTATTCAAGAGCGGGCGAGGTATAAAGAGTTGCTCGCCGCAGAAGCAAACGAAGCGTATAGCACCTTTCTGGGCGAAATTACCCAGTCTCATTATTCCCTACTACGGGATGCCATCAACAAACTTGCAATTGCAGATTGTCTGTTCAGCCTTGCTCACATTGCTTTCCAAGAAGGTTATGTGCGACCTGAGCTCACGGATGAAAATGTCCTTGACATCATAGACGGTCGTCACCCAATGGTAGAAGCCCTGAGGCCTGACCCATTCGTGCCCAATTCACTCTCGATGGGTGAGGGGTCCCCTTGTGGTGTCATCATAACGGGTCCGAACATGGGAGGCAAAAGCTCTGCGGTCCGAATGGTCGCCCTGATTGCTATCATGGCACAAATCGGGTCGTACGTGCCCGCAAAGGCTGCGCGTATTGGGATGTGCGATGGTATCATCACTCGGATGGGCGGTAGGTTATCTGGATGCTCTCTCCCCGTGAATGGATTGATTGATGCTCAGATGAGCATCTGACGAATTGGCGCGTGGACGGTCCACGTTCATGGTGGAGATGGCCGAGACAAATGAGATACTGAAGACCGCCACCTCTAGGAGTCTTGTGATCTTGGACGAGCTGGGCAGAGGCACTTCAACCGCGGATGGCGTGCGTTCTTCTCTCGCTTACCACAAACTCGCTTGGGATGTTGTCACTCACGCACGTGCGTGTAGATGGCAATCGCGAATGCGGTTCTGCAACATCTGGTGGAAAATATCCACTGCAGGACGCTGTTCATCACGCATTATCCCCTCATTGCCATCGATTTGGAGCGGCGATTCCCAGAGGACGTTCGAAACGTACACATGGGATACACGACGGATAGCCGGATTGATGGCAGGAGAGACGTGACGTTTCTCTATAGGTTGACAGATGGCCTTGCCGAAGAGTCCTTTGGCGTAGAGTGTGCACGGCTGGCGGGTATCCCAGAGCAGATTCTCAGCGTTGCTACAGAGCGCTCTGAGGCCTGTCAGACTGCCATGGAGACACGTAGCAAGCTTAATCGGTCAGTCGTGAGTTGCATTACCGGCTTCTGCGATGGCTGAGATGCTCCTTTGCAGAGCACGACGATGCGCGCAGCTTATCGACCAATGTCTCATGAAGCGTGATGCGACTGCGCTTCGAACACTTCGAACAAGAATCATCTCGTCTTTACAACACGGGTAGATGCCAAACTCGCTAGTTCCCGTACACGGTACTTGCTTCTTGCTCGCCGTGTGGAAGTCTTACTGCGTTCTCTTGAACCGACTACCTGCCGAACGTGTGTTGATGCAATAAAGTATATTTATTTGCAGTCAGTACATAGCCCATATATGCCTGACTTGCATGTAAATACCCAAGACCCATAGGGAAGTAGTGTATGGAAGTATGCATGCACTCCGTAATGCTATGACGTTCCTTTTTTCTTTTGTTTTTTCCGAGTGGAGGCTTTCGGGGTGTCCGCCTCCTCCGATGCCGCCTTGCGTTTCTCCCCTACCACCTGCTGGCACTGCGTGGCGAGAGATTCCACTTGACGGCACACGTCCAGTACCGACGCGGACGACGCGAACCGCTTGCTGGAGGAGAGTCGGTCGTAGAGCGCCTTCCACGCGGTCGGATCCCACACGTCGGTCATCGCCCGGTCGTTGGTCTTGCGCGTCTGACGAAGGCAGGACAGCATGAGCTTCAGCAAGTCCTTGACCTGCGTCGCCGATAGGCCACGATCGTCTTCGATGGACCGCGTGATCGTATCCAGTATTGTCTTTTGTAGCGACTTGTAGAAGGTCACCATCTCCGCTGGCTTTTCTCTCTGTGGTTTAGTGTGCGTGAGCGACTGCCAAGCGAAAATTGTACAGGTCACACCTTATCTGGATGGTTCAACATAACTTGCAAGAGCTGAAACGCTTGGCACGTGCGGTACAAGTTGACGGCCTTGGACGACGAGGCGAGGATGCTATCACGCAGTGTCCATCCCAGCGCAGGGAAACGGCGCACC
>JBBPTY010000472.1:0-17661 GCA_038094335.1 Tylopilus aff. striatulus | reverse complement strand
GGGCTCAGTTCATACTTGACTGTGCAAGTCTACTAATGTGAACTGGTGTGAATAGCAACTAAAACTTACTGTGAGAGAACTAGAAACCACCAGACCATACTTGGCCGGTGCTACTTGACCGATGTGACTGACTTGGACATGACACTCTTGACTCAGGGCATTGCTGGGCTTGACCAGGGACCTGTGAATGAAAAGCAGGGGACTAGGGGCTTGTAACCATAGAGAGCTTCTTGCTCCTACACTGTAATGGGGTATTATTGAGCAGGACTCCCCATCTGGCTGATGAAATGAATTATCACTAGTGGAGGACTTACAAAAACCCCAGACAAATGGTACATCTTGGATAGGATGTTTGTTAAGTTAGAAGAATTTGTCAAAATCATTGCCAGAGAACATTGCACCAGGATGAAATGAGCCACTACAAACACAAACCCCCTGAAATACACCCAAAGGGATCCCAATGCTATGGATGTGGACAAAGTTGAATGCATCCCAAAACTTACCCCCAAAGAATGACAACATTGTTTCAAAGAAGGATGGTGTCTCCAATGCAGACAAAGAGGCCACATGGCCAAAAACTGCATGGGACCACCCCCTATTCCCCCCATTCTGATAAACAACCCCCCACCAAGAAAGTGGCTGCCACAACTGCCACCATTAAAGAAGTCAAAGAAGAGGCTACTGTAGGAAGGATCCTAAGAGAAGGAGCTACTTCCTGGGAACAAGTGGCAAAAGCTTATGACCAGGATTTTTGACTAGGAAGCCACTAGAGATGCAAGTAGCTTCCATAAACCATGTAACTGTACCAAAAGCTGAATCCAAACCCCACTTTCTATACATTGCCCTTGACCTCATCACCTTGGTATCAACCTTAAAAGTTATCACCACCATCACCCTCATTGACTTCAGAGCACAAATATGCTGCATTGATAGATATTTTGTCAGAAAAAAACAAAATACCCACTGAATGACCTCCATATTCTATCCTCATCTGAAATACTGACAGATCCAATAACACTTCCTGCAATGAGATAGCCATCCTCTATGTCAAAATTGGAGAAATTACACAGCAAATCCAATTCTATGTCATGAATGCAGGAAAAGAAAATGTTATTCTTGGACATCCATGGCTCCAATCTGCCAACCCCACTATAGATTGGCAAAGAGGAACTGTACATTTTCAGGAGAAAATCAACAAATCTATTGAACTATCCCTGTCCCATATGACAAGGAGGGTAGGGTACCTCCAAACCAACAATTGTATTACCCTTGCCAAGAAAACCCAAGCACCCCCAAAACATTGAAATTTTGATGGGATAGCTATTGAAGGGGTATGTCAATACCTAGGAAAAGACCTACCCATGGAAAAAGCCAAAAAGGAAGTAAAACAATACTTCATAAACCATATCATCAAAATTGGACCCTGGTTCCTCATCCAACCATTAGAATGGATAGTCCAGAAAGTAACCACCATGACAACATTGGCCCAAGAAGCCTAGAAATCTAAACTGAAACCCACACTACCCTCTGAATATTCCCAATGCACATCAATCTTTACCAAAGAAGCCACTGACCATGTTCCCCCAACCTGACCATATGACCATGCCATAAACCTAGATGAATCTTTTGTCCCAAAAGTCAGAAAACTCTACCCCTTATCTCCCGATGAACAAAAAGCTGCAGACAATTTCATAGGTGAAAATCTTCAAATGGGAAAGATATGACCTTTCAACTCACTGCAAGCATCTCCTTTCTTTTTTGTAAAGAAAAAAGATGGAGGACTTCATCCCTGTCAAGACTACTAATACCTAAATGAACATACCATTTGTGATGCCTATCCTCTTCCTCTCATCTCATACCTCATTGATAAACTCAAGGAAGTCAAACTGTTTATTAAATTCAACATTCAATGGGGATATAATAACATCTGTATCAAAGAAGGAGACCAATGGAAAGCAGTATTTATAACTCATTAAGGATTATTCAAACCTACAGTCATGTTCTTTGGCCTCACAAATTCTCCTCCAACCTTTCAGAGGTTCATGAATGATTCCTTCTGAGACCTCATTGCTAAAGGATGGCTCATCATCTATATGGATGATCTTCTTATATTCTCTCAAAATGCAGAAGAACATGAGGAATGAAGCAAACAAGTCCTCCAAAGGATGAAAGAACTGGACCTTTACCTCAAATTAGAAAAATGTACCTTCACTGCAGAACAAGTGGAATATCTGGGCATGATCATCAAACCTGGAGAAATTGCTATGGATCCAGTCAAAGTCAAAGGGATCAAGGACTGGCCTACACCCTCCAACATCAAGGAAGTTTGCTCTTTCCTAGGGTTTGCAAATTTTTACAGGAGATTCATCCCTAACAACTTGAACATCACAAGACCTCTCCTTGATTTGACCAAAAAGATACACCCATGGTCATAGACAGAGAAAATGCAAATGTTCTTTGATCTCCTTAAAGAATGCTTTGCATGCCTGATCTCACATCCCCATTTGCTATCACTACAGATGCTTCCAAATATGCATCTGGAGGAGTACTTCTACAATTGAACCCCAATGGTGAATGGCAACCATGTGCCTTCATCTCCCAAACATTTGGGTTGGCTGAACAAAACTATAACATTTACAATTGAAAACTCCTAGCTGTCATGAGAGCCCTGGAATCCTGGTGTTATTATTTACAAGGGTCACCCTATCTGGTACATGTCTTCATGGATCACAAAAACCTCACATATTTTCGATAACCCCCCAAACTCAACAGACAACAAGCCTGATGGCTTCTAGACCTCTCAGAATATGATCTTCATTTTATGCATGTTGCTGGAAGACTACTCAGAGGCCCAGATGCCCTTTTCTGACAATCTAACCATATTCCTAAAATAGACAATGACAATGATAATGTCACCCTCCCACCAGAAGTATTTGTAAACCTCTTCAACAAAAAACTTCTACACAAAATTGCATACTTCTCTTCCACCAACCCTATAGTTCTTGACACTCTGCATGCCCTCCCAGGTAGACTACCCATCAAATTTTGTTCCTGACTATCCAATTGGCACTTCACAAATGGGATCCTATCCTTCCAAAACCATGTATATCTACCATCCGATCTCCAAAAACAAATCATAATCCAGTGTCACAGCCACCCTACTGCTGGACACCTGGGCAATTTAAAAACTTGGCAACTGGTTGCTCAGGAATACTGGTGGCCTGGCCTAGCCATGTTTGTCTGCAAATACGTGGAAGGATGCATGATCTGCCAACAAAACAAAACAAACACACACCCAATGACTGCCCCCCTTATTCCCATACCATTTACTGCCTCTCACCCATTCCAAATGATCTCCTGCAACCTAATCACCAACCTCCCCATATCCAATGGGTTTGATAGTCTATTGGTTGTGGTCAACCATGGGTTTACAAAGGGGGTAATTTTATGTCCCACAAAGAAAACAACAGATGCAGCAGGAATCACAGCACTATTCTTACAAAAGGTGTACAAAAGATTTGGACTATATGACAAAGTAATATCCAACCAGGGACCTCAATTCATGTCTTCCTTTGCCAAAGAACTGGGGAAACTTCTCAGATATGAACTGTCCCTCTCTACTGCCTACCATCCTCAATCCAATGAAGAGACAGAAAGAGTCAACCAAGAGATTGAAATGTACCTCTGGATCTTTTGCAGAGCCAATCCATCTTCTTGGACCAATCAGATCACATTTGCCAAATTCACACACAATTACTGACCTCATTCAGTAACCCATCAATCTCTGTTCTACCTCATAATGGGATATGAACCACATCCTCTTCCTTCTGTTCTTCCAACTTTCTCATTACCTACCCTCAAAGAATGACTAAAAACCATCAATGCAGCTCAAGCTGAAGCCTTAGCTGCACATGATTTAGCCCAACAAGTCATGAAGGCACGAACATTTGGAAAAATAGTCCAACTCAAGAAAGGAGATAAAGTATGATTAGAAGCCCAGTGTAGGAGCTGGAAGCTTGCTGTAAGATAACAAAAATATATCTTGCAGCTACTCCAAGGGAGAGCCTATTGCAAGTGGGTGAAAGAAAGAAGAAGGGGTGAGTGATTGTCCCAAAGGGTTCCAACTCAATCTGCTCAATGGGAGTGGTCTAGACAAGGGAGAACACTGAGAGCTAAGTCTTCCAAGTGAAGACTGCCCAACCCGACCAAAATATGATGAGTCCGAGTGACTCCAAGTGCAACTGCACAGAAATAGGGGCCTCCAGACTGGATGAAGTACCAGCCGGGCAAAAAATGATATGAAAAACAATATACAAAAGACCTATGGTGGTCACTTACTGTTGAGCTTCCCCAGACACTCACTGGTGGTCTCTTTGGAAGGGAGAAAACTTTCTATTAGGTAGTCTGTACATAGTTTTTATAGTCTGGGCATACCTGAGACTGTCAACAAGGAAAAACTAATAAAATGCTAGCCACATATGCTGGGCATCGAAGCAGCACTGTCTGGCATGTAAATATGAAAAGGTCCGACCCTAATATCAAGGGTCCGAGGGTGTGAATGTACCCGACCACTCTGTGGGTCTAGGTCCGAGTCAGGGGCACCAAGATGAAGTGTGACAAAAGGGAATGCAGTAAAAATGGTCGAACTAAGTGTGAATAGGTAAAAGGAGGTAAAACAAACTGTTTCCTATCAACAGAACTGTCTGGTTTGACATTCTGGGCTGATACCATCGGATCCGGTTGACCAGACTAGGCCAGACAGCTTGGACAGACTCGGACTTGCTTGGCTTGGCTTGGCGCTTCGTGCAGTGGACACCAGGCAACCTAGAACACTGGAAATCATGCAAAATGGGACTCACAACTGTAGTGAGCTTCTGGCTCCTACATTGCTATGGTTGCAAGGAGAGAATTGGAGAGGTTTTATTCACAGGTCCTCTAGGTCATCCTAAGCAAGTCCTGAGCAAGTCCCAAGCCCCTGTCATCCATCCAAGTTGGCTGAGTCAACCCAGTTCAGTTGGCCAAGTCTAAACTGACTTTTGATATATCTTATAGAGTTTGATTTAATGATTCAGATATATTCTTTCATGCAGTGCAAGTTATTTTCATTTGATTTCACTCAATAGCCTAGGTCCTGGACTTGGACATATCAGCCAATCAAATGTGGTCATGCAGCTGAGTGACTGAGGTCACATAACACAGCCAGTTTACCTCTGGAGATGATCGGGCTCCCTTTCATCAGTCTATCCTTGTCAGATTTGACTTGGATCTGTTAACCTTTAGCATTATCTTGACATCACAGTCTTGTCCTATGACTTGGGGCCTTGCAATGGTTATTTTCTTGACATCTTTGACATTTTTGACATTTCCAGTCTCAGGTATGCCTAGACTATAAAGTATGTACTCCAGTACTTGAAATACATCTTTCGGCTCCTTTGGAAAAGTGAGAGAAGGTCACCCAGAGCCTCTAGGAAGCCACTGAGGTTGTCCTTAGTTGCTATCTCATCTACCTTTTGTCTGGGAAAGTCACCCAGGTTGAGAGCCCCTATCTTTCACTACCTTCGCCTGGAGGACCCTAGGGAAGATCTTTTCTTTGCTCTGCTGTTGTCCAAGACACCCCTTCTCATAACTACCTCCCTGGAACCCCTTTAGGGATGAGGTTTGCTTGCTCCTATCTTTTCCCCTGTTGAACCTTGACACCAGTCTTGGTTGGCAACCCCTTTCTTATCAAGAGTCTATATCTTTCTTACACATCAACCTGAGAAGGCACTTCCCAAACCCCAAATTCTCCCCTAATTGAGAAGGACCTTTCTTAATTATGGAACAACTTTCCCCCATCACCTTCAAATTCCAACTCCCACAATTGTGGAAAATCCATAACATGTTCCACACTTCCCTTCTTTTCTCATACAAAGAAAACTCCATACATGGCAAGAATTTCCCCAATCCTCCTCCAGACCTTGTCAATGATGAAGAACATTATGAAATTGAAAAAATTATTCATCATCAAGGAATGGGAACCCAATGGAAATACTTGATCTGATGGAAGGGATACTTGACTAATGAAGATTCCTGGTTACTCAAATCAGAACTTCAATTGGCACTAGAAATCCTTGAAGGATACAAAAGATCCCTTTGACAACTATAACCTTTGTCTTCCCCAACATCCCCATCACCATGTCCACTGAAATCAACAACAATGACTTCACCCCTACTACCCCCTCTTTTGAAATTCCATTCTTCCCTACACCTCTTCTGAACCATCTGGTTGAAAGACCTTTTTCCATAGAACATTTTCCCTTCTTTACACATGGGCAACCCCAATGAGATACCACCAAAGAAGAATTTGCTATTCTGGACACCACTATGCTTGACCTGCAACTCATCTTTCCCATGGAGAAAATTCTTGCCCCATCATCCATCTTTGCCACCCTTATTAAACTGTATACCAGCCATATGGCTATTCATAACCACCTCCTTGCCCTCACAGGACTTCTGTCCAATGAACCTGATTTATGTATCCCCTGCTCTCACCCTGATGCAGACCGCTGACATACAAGTTCATTGACACCTCCTAACCCTAATGGCTGTTGGAGATCAGCCCGTCGCTAGCATATTCACTACCTACTTTTCCTAATTGATACTTACTTTCCTTATTTGGACACCTGCACTATTAGATACATGCACCCTCTCATCCCTCTTTTTCTCCAGTCTCATACCACATTGACTGGAGCCTCACAGGCTCATACTACAGCTCAACAGGGTTCTCCAATAATGGCAAGACTCCATTTTAAAGACACCCTTTCTTCCATAGATGTAGTGCTTAGAGAAATGGGAATGTCTAACCAAACATTACCTCAAGGTCTGATCACTGAAGAACCCCTAGATCTGTCTGCAAATGACTTTGTAAACCAAGATGACCCCCCTCTTTCCAAATTTCATTATCATTATTGGGTGGCCTGTCTTCACTGCCATTGCACCAGCCATGACCAACCCCACTACCAATGATATCACTGCCCTATATGCTGGCAATGGGCCCCTGGCCACACTTTAGGAAATTGTCAACAATACCCATGATGGTCTTATCATACCAGTTGAAGATCTTCATCCTCATCCTCTGAAAGCACATCATCTAATTCTCCCCCATTGCCATGTCCACATCATCATCCATATATAAGAGGTCATCCACAAGGGATAAGACAGTTTCATTTTGCAGCTATGAATACCTCTCCCCCTTCTTGTATGATTCCCCCCATGGACCATATTCATCTTTCAGATGCAACTACATGAGAAACCACTCCAGCTTTGGAATCCCCTATACCAACTCCTAAACCTGTGTTATGGGTTCGCTATCTGAACCTGATGAAGAAATGGTCAATGACAATACAAATAAGGTACCATCTCTGCACTATTTTCCTGTTGCTCCTATTTCCCAACTCCCTTCTGTTCCCCCCTATCCACCTTTTAAGTCTACCAATTCACTTCTGTCTTCACCCCCACCATCTTATCATACCACACCTGATAGACCTCTGTCTCCACCTGATTTCACCCAACTGAGACAATTAACCATCAAAGGTTTAAGAGAACTTGCTGAACATATGGTTCAACAACATGCTCAATGAATACAGAAGATGTTGAATTGACAAGAAGACATACCTTTTTCTGTCTTCCTGGACCATGAAAGTGCAGTATTGGCTGTATGAACCCTGTTGCCAAATCTCCCATTCCAAGAGGACCTTTCTGGGAATCACATCCCCTCTCACCTTACATGAAATGATGACATCACTGGAGAAGAAGATTACAATGAACTAATGAGAAGAGGTATAGTGGATTGAAAAGTTGGAATTTTCATCTTGAATGGGAGCTAATGTTATGATTTGGCATCCCTATTCCTCTTATGGATATCCTTGTTCTTTTCTTTTGTCTTACCACACTTGATCTTGGCTTTCCTTTCTTGTGTAATGTACCATACACAGACATGGTCTGTGTGCCATTCTGTACCCCATAAATAGGGTTCTCCATATACTAATGTATCTAAGCTAGTTCTACTCAATTCAACCACCATTGGCTTGACCACTTGCTCAGATCTCTTCCAAGCAGTCAATATGCTTCACCCCTAGTCTCCCACTACTAGTCCTTATCAGACTCATAGTCAGCTCCTTAGATCCTCATAGCTTGAGTCTACACTCATATCTACCCAGTTCAAGTGTAACACCTGCTGTCCTACTGTTATGGTTTGAGGATGAGATGCTGAGATGATATGAGATCACCAGAGCCTTAGGATCTTCTATTCTTTTAGCACTATAGTATAGGTATCATATATATTTTTGAACCATTTTCTCAATGTATTGTGAATAAGTGTGACAAGTACCTTGAGATAAGTGCTTTTATCATATCATCATATGACAAACAGTATACAGTCAACTCCCACATAACGTATACCTCTTGGGACATGCCCCATAGTATGTGTTATAAGGGAGTATGTGTTGTTTGAGAGGTCGACTTATTGGCCAGGGGTAAACAACATTTGTAGATTCAAACTAGATATCAATAATATAGGACTATTTATGAGTGAAATATTGCGTAACCTTGCCATCCGTCATGCTCTGCTGTAAGAATGTAATATGTTATGGGGATGCTGAACTGAGAGTAGGTGAATGTGGAATCAGCAGAGGAAAAGGGAACGAGTGTTTCATCCCAAGGGGTTCCAGCTGGATCTAGGGATAGAAGGGGTAGCTTTGAGGGTGACCACGTGGAAGCAGGGTGGAGTTGCAGAAGGTCTAGATGACCAAGAAGGGATGATGTGGAAGTTCCAACCTGAAAAAGATCCGGAAATACCAAGAGACGACTGGGTGTTACCTCTCTGAGTGCCCTCTCACTTTTGTGGAGTGCTTCCACTTAGGCACCAACTGTCTGAGTCTGAAAAAGGTGAAAATTCCCAGGAACCTTACAAGGCTTTATAGTCTGGGTATTCCCGAGACTTAAAAAGGTAAAGTAAAGTAAGCAAATGAACCGCCACAAGTGTCTAGTGGTCAAATACCCACAAACACACCTAAATAAATTCTAACTAATCAAAAACTTCGAAAGGAAATCAAAATCACTAAGGTAGGATATTCCAACCGGTATTTCCAGTCACTGGTAGGTAGAGTGAAGTTCAATGTGCTGAAGATAGTCAAGGTAAGACCTGCAAAGGGTAGAAGTGTAGTTAATGATGCCTGTATCATATTTCTGAATGAAGAAAACATAGACCATGAACACCCAGAATGAAAGGTAGTCCCAACAAAACTGGAATTAAATCGGAATTAAAATAGCTTCGCACCTGGGGGACACAAGGCTTCCTGGACTTTCTTAAGGTGGGGTACAAGGATTCTAGAGAAGTTAGGATTGCTCTGAAACCAACCTTACCACCATAGGAAGCACCCTGCTCCTACACCACATTCCCACAACGCACATCCTCTGTCCAAACGAGCTCAACAACAATCACAGATTAGAAGAAAATGAATCATCTGAGTCCTTAATGAAGTCCAGCAGCAGCTGTGTGGCCTGGAGGGCCTCCTTCCATGTGGGTGCAGGTCTCTGCTCAGTAGATGGATCTAGTTCATCACCCTCACCATCAGCGCCAGCAGCTTTCTTCCATGCAGCCCTCACATCCACAACAGCCTGACAGATGTCTTCATCAGTTGCCTCGAAAATGATGTGAGTCTTGGCATCTGGATTAAGAAAACTCTCAACATCCATTCAATTTGAAGGCTGGAGTGCCCCAGTTGCCTGCAAATCATCCAGTGCGGTGTTGACAAGCTTGTCGGCAAGATATGAAATGTCATTCAAGTCGTCTTTAGTCTGGGAACTGTGGATCAATGAAGCAATAGGGAGAGATGGATGGATGGGTGCCTGTGGTGTATGGATATCGGAGAGAATGCCAGCCTTGTTCCAACAGTTTCGAATTGTTGTGACGTCCACATTGTCCCAGGCATCTTTGGCAAGCCATATAGCTTCAAGTTGGTCGATATTGTAGATTTCAGATGGTGTAATGCCAGACTCGTAGAGGTTGACAGCACATTGAATAAACCTTGCACAATAATGAGCTTTGAAACAACGGATGATACCTTGATCGTTGGGTTGGACATGTGCAGTTAGATTTGGCTCAAAGTTGAGCACCTCGATGTTTGTGAGTGCATCTGGCATGACATGGCCTGAGAAATTATCCTGCAATAGAAGAATTTTACGACCCTCCCTTCTGAGTTTCCAGTCCCAGTCCAACAACCACTCCTGGTAAATAACAATTGTCATCCAGGCTTTTGCATTGTGACGGTAATTGAATCTGAGCTGTTCGCCTGTTTTGTTCTTGAATGCACGCAGCCTCTGTGCCTTTCCAATGATGAGTGGGGGCAGCTTCTGTGATCCATCTGCATTGGCTGTAAACAGATATGTCAAGCACACTTTTTTTCCTTTGACACCAGATTGCTGTCTATCAGAAAGACCACGATCAGGGGGCATTCTGCAAACATAAGCTTTTTGGATATGAGGGGTAAAAGAAAACTCACACATAAAACAGTGCTGACTCATCAGTATTGAAGATGTTGCACAGCATATAGCATTTTTGTCTAATCAAACCTTGAATGCGAGTCCTTTCATTTTGTGCAGTCTTAGTGGCCACCGACGCAGCTTCACCATGTTGCTTGATTTTCTTCAATCCAACCCGGACCTTGTAATGACTCAACCAGCCTTCACTGAGCTTAAAATGCTCATCGTCCAGAACACCTGTGAGGTTGGCAAAACATCTCCATTTCTGGCAAAGAACTTCACCTGTAAGAAGCACCTTATCTGCCATTGCCTTGGAGACCCAAAGATCAAGCATTTCGGTCACCTCAGGGTACTGGGTTTGATGAAATCGTTTGTTTGCATGTTCTGAGCCAATGCTGGCATCATATTCTGCACGCCATGCAGTCTCATTCTTCAACCAAGCAGATATTCTTGGTTGCTGGAGCTGTAGTGTAGAATAGACCTTCTTGAAGTGTGCTGTAGTTGCTGTCTGATTCTTTCCGTTCATATGATACCAGTTGATGATTTCGATTCGTTGTTCTAGTGTCACATTTTCCTTTTTTCCCACCAATGTGGCCTTAATGGCCTTGGCTACAACCGGAGCTGTAGGCTCAGAGCCAGGTGTGGGACCTAATAAAGAGTTTAGTTACAATGCAACCATGCATAAAAATAAAACAAAAAATAAAAACGTATGTTTGCACTTTTTAGACAGGGCTGTACTCTTCTGGCTGCTTTCTCCCAGCTTTGCAAGCTTCTCAATGATCTTTTTCTCATGGAAAGCCAGGTTCTCAAAGGCACTTCCATAATCAGATGCCATATCAGATGTGGCAAGTGTTTCAATGACACGTTCCTCATTAATAAGGTTTGCATCATTATCTAGCCATTCCTGATCTTTCTCTGATATAGGCTGTCCAGCTTTTAACTGGGCTACAAGCTTTGTTTTCTGGTCATGGACCTGTTCATGAAGCTTTGTCAAGCCTTTCTCAAGAATATCCAAGGACAGCATAGCAGTAGGAGTTGAGTTTTATGTTGCTATTTCAAAAATTTAGAGTCTCGAAGCCAGTCAAAATAAATTATATAATAAAATTTCCAAATTTAGTATTCTCCTAGCACAAGGTATACATTATGATCACAAAAAATCACTATGGGTTATACGTTATGGGAAGGTATATGTTATGGGTTCAAAATCACTACATACCAACTTGGGAAATTGAAAATGGCATACATTATTAGAGAGTATGGGTTTTACTAGGTATACATTATGTGGGAGTCAACTGTAGATAGTATTAGTAAGACTTTGTCGCGTTAGTTCCAGGTCATATGAGAGCTAGGGTCAGTTCATAATGCTATAAAGTGCCCCTGGAGGACCGTGACAAGCTCGATAAGTAGGGCTCAGATCTTGGATGACTCAGACGACGAAGGGGAGGTCTCTGAGTCAGATTACGCGAGTTAGGCAGTGGCTTAGAGGTAGTTGGGACTCGGGATTATGTCGTCCACATTTGTAGTCCTCGTTGGATGCCGAAATACTGATAGCACCGTTCACTGAAGCAGAATGTGGTGTATGTGTTCGATGGTGATGGTGACCAGTACGTGATTGAGATGGATAGGGCAGAGCATTGGACTGGATCGTGGAATCAGCAGGCATGGCGTGAACAGTTTGCTTTTGAGGTAGGTCTAGTGCCCGACGAGGTATGAAGGGTGTAGAACATACATTGGCTTGTTTACGATGTGCGCCGAGGTACTCGACCCCATGAGATCCCGAACCTATCTTACGTTCAGCACGGATAGGTAGGATAGGCGGGACAAACCTTGACAGTATGATCGGGCCCATCATTGACAATCCAGCCCCGCTCCATCTGTGTCGAGACATTATCAGCGCCCTTGCTTGTGATCGAGGTGCTGCACCAATCCATGGTGAGAATAGGGCCGGTCTGCACCATGGGCAAGCGATCTAACTGACCCCATTGTCCCATCTGCAGGTCCCAGCGGTATATAGAGTCATTGTTGACAGACGACAGCTTGGGGTGGATGTAAGAGGGAGGACGAGAAGACATGGGATCGAACGGAAGTCGGGTGACAGATGTTCATGACCGAGCGCAACATGTTCCACAAATCCTACACGAGCTCGATATGGGACAAACACTGGAGATGAAGAGAGGTACCCAGATATGCATGTCGCTGTCCGCAGAACCCATGATGCAGCAGTAAGGAACTATGGTCGAGCACGAGAGCTTGTTAATGGACTGAATGTGGTTTTTGTTCGGTGGTTGCAGTGGTCTTGTCCGGATTTAACTGAAGCACGCGAAACGCTGTTCGACGCCATCGTCAGGTGTGATACAGGAGAAGATGGCAGGTAGACGAACATTGCACCACGGCCACTCGTTGTCACACGAGGGATCCGCGTCGGTCACTGGTGGCAAGGCCGATTCAGCGAACAATACTTAAAACAGTAAAGGAACCCAGGACTGACCTAGGTGTCCTATTGTCGCTTTAATGGTCTTGATCACATCGACGACGACGTAGCTCCTATGTCACTGATCCATGTATAGTTATCGTCGTCTCCCATTGTTATCCGCTGTCTTGCCGTCATGACAGGTGCAGTCGCACTGCGTAGAGGGAGACAAGGGTTGCAGCGGCGGAGGTGAGGGTGCATATGGCGCGTGGAGGGTGTGGGGGGAGCAAAGGCGCGGGGAATGATGGGAGTGGGGAGTAAGTGTACGAGGTGCATGGTGGGTGGACATCGCGTCATCCTGAGTCATTGTCGTGTTGGTGTGAGAGATGATGGAGGTGGTGGGAGGTCGACATCGGGCATGTAGGGCATTGACTGCGTCAGAAAGTGGGGTGAGGAATGAGACATGCGATTGTCGTGGTATATGGGAGATGGTGAGTGGTAAGTGGGTGCATGTCCCTGGTAATAAGTTGCAATGAACCCACGCGCAATTGAAAGCGACACTGTAATATGATGAGTATGCGTCTCGCGCTGAGGTTTGTGGTGATGGTGTGCAATGCAAGGCTCACGGATAGATGCTGGCATACTGATCAATATACGAGAGGTGCTTATATGCCATGGGCGTCTGTGAGGGACGGGTAAGTCTACAGGACGGTGTGTGAGCGCAAGTGAAGGAGAGGGGAATTGGAAACGGATGCCAGTGGGAGTGCGAAGCGCATTTGGTGACGGTGTCGACAGGGTGTGCAGGACGAGAGGTTAAAGAGCGTGACAGGCATTGGCATTGATGGCTAGATGCGCAGGGCAGTGAGTGGGAGCGACGGCTGCTGAGCATTTGAATGCGACGAGAGGCAGTCACTGCCCTGCACTTTAGTTGTCGTATCAAAGGATATGCGTGGGATGGTCGATGGTCGATGGCCATCGGGTAAGTTGAGTTGCCGCTGCCAACTTTTGCAAAGAACATGGTAGTCGAATACATCATACATTCGTACCCATATACATTCAGCAGTCATGACATGTATGTTGATAACTCGAACATCCTACATCCCGAACTCTTCAGATCCATTCGCCATCCAAGTCGAATGCAGTAGGAACAAAGGACAGGTTCTCTGCATCTTTCTGCTGCTGGGGAAAGGCTTCCTTCAGCTCCTTTGCGGTAGGTAGGTAAAAAGGTGGTTCGGTCGGATCAGGTGGCGCTATCGAGACCGCGTGTCGTACACGGAGTTTCCTGCAGTAGATGTAAATAGGGACATGATAAGCAAAGATCTCGGTACTTGCTTTTCCTGCTCGTGAAGATCGGATAGGAGCATCTGGAATTTCTGACGAATGCTGGCATCTTCGTGGACCAGCGCCACCTTCATCCCGGAAAGAATTCTCTCTTGCAGATGATGGTAGTACTCCTTCGAAAAGCGTATCGCTTGGCGTTTAGAATCTACTTTTCTGGTCGGCTCTACTGCTCCTGTCACACGCTGGACAGCAAATGTCAGCTGTGTAATGTCAGTGGCTACCCTTTCAACTGTAGAAGAGCTGCTCATTACTTACAGCAGCGGCAGAACTAGCCAGCATATCTAGTGGTGTAGTGGGCCACGATTTAGGTTCGTCTCGGCGGCTAACAGGAGAACTTGAGTCGTTGTACCAATACTTCACATGGAAGTCACAAAAAATTGGATTTGCAAAGAATGAGAACCCCTTGAGAAGTAAAATGAGCTTGGAGTAGGAAAATAGATCGTCCATACCAATACTTACGGTCTTCTCATCGTGGCTGTGTAAAAAGTATACCTTCCAATTGTAGGGATTGAGTACTGTGTCGCGGTGATGCACAATTTTTTTATCCTTCTCCTCCGGTGAAAGTAAACCCTGGGGATCAGAGACTTCATGAAAACCGAAGAGAGGGGCGAAATAACTGGCTGCCTGGCCCATCCTGCTGCGTAAATTCCGTAGACTCCCTCTAAACTATGAGATGATACGTGAGCGGAACGGCCAAGTTGAAATTAATTTGCTCACCAGTTTGTTCATTTCTTCACTGTAGGGCGTTGCTTGAAATAGTGGTTGAATGTCGGCTCACTACCCACAGAGAAACGGATTGAACAAACCGTGGCCACTTGCAGCAGATGCCTGACTAAGACACTCCAGTGCACTGCATGTAAAATCGGGCGAGTTCCAGCCAATTTTGGTGAGCATTTCTAGCACCAGGAGATCGAACGCGTGGTGGAAATTTATCCTGTCGTTTGGACTGAGATCGCCGATTTGGGGCTCTGACCTACTCAAACCTTCCGCTGGTATGCTGCTTGGCACGCTGACAGACGAAACCCTGGAACTAGGGACCCGGTTGACAGCTCGAGGACCCGGGGTGCGACTTGAGCGTTGGGATCGAGTAGGACCAAACAAAGGCCGAATGGGTTCCGAGTTCAGGTCGTCATGTCCAACCGCAGAATCGGCAGCGATGTCTGACGCCGAGGTGTCGGTGGAGAATGTGTGAAAGAAAGAGCCGTAAGGTAGGTGAAGCTATAAAACACAAGCCACCGAGTCACAGTCAGGGGCCTGAGGGCGAGTCAGAGAACTTGAAATAGTGCATACCTGACTCGCATCAAGGCTATAATGGTCGGCATCCATGGTCATTGCATTGTCAATAGTAATTGCACCACTTCCAGCAGTGCCATCTAAACTATGAAAAGCGTGAGGAAAGTTGTTGGTCATAGCTGAAAATCGAGTTGGGGCTCGCTGGAGGGAGTGACTTTGAGCGTCCCAGGAATCGGACTGACTGTCAATTTATAGAAGCCAAACTTCAGTTAGAGATTGACTGCCGGGCTCGGAATACTATGATGATTCGAATAGTTTTGTGCTGACCGTGCAGCTTATCATGAATAAGTTTACTGGCAGGGCTATTTGGCGGAAATTAGTACACTGGATGGAGATACTATGCGATTACTTACGTGCCAATCCAGCGCTTCAATGCTCCAGTGCTCCAGAATTCCAGAACTCCGGAACTCCAAAACTCCAGCACTCCGGCACAGTCACAGAAGGCAGCAGAACATCACGATATCAATCATTGGTAATCGCTACTATCTAGTAATAGGGACGAACTTGAACGTAAGCAAAGAAACAAAGAGCGACAAGAGGCGTACCGGGAAAAACTCCGGCTTTGGGAGGAAGAGCGGGAACTTGCAAAGAAAAAGAAGCGGTGAGCCAGGTGGGCAAAGCTAAAGCGTAGTAAGTTGGAAGGTGCACTCCCGAGGTCGTGAGCAAAACGGTTGCCGACAACACCATCGATGAGTCGCAACGACGGGATGGGCACAAGAATGATGAGGGCACGCAATCTGATGGTGGGAACGGATGGCCCGCGGAGTGATCGTGGCGATATCATCCGATAATCCCACACAGACTCATACTCGGCAGCTCAGTAAGTAACAGGTCATCCGATCATCATCATACTATGGAAAGCCGAACAACCGTGGTCACGTGCTACATTTAGTACTTAAACTACGTCACGGTCTAGTGCCCTCCCAGTCACACCTTCCGGTTTGAGAACGGGTATGTGACACCCCACTATCAATGAGGCGTGAAAGGCTTTCCATATGATGCCCACCTAATGAATGACCCACTTGAAATACCGGTCCTCAACATCAAAGGAGTCTGCTGCTGGCATGTGCAATAGTATCATGAACTTTGTGGGTTTGTTTGCCTATGCGACTGCCATCGAGATCACACTTTAAGTTGCACTGCTCACATGGGCCTACAACAAGTTCATTTCAACAGAAACTGGTACAGAGTTTGATCATACAACATCTAAGATTTGGCTAGTTATTCAGGAATGAGAAAAAGAATCACTATTGCCACATGAATGACAAAGAGGCCTCCCAACCTCAATCCGACTTGCAGTCTGAGGAGCTGGAAGTCATGTCCGAATCACTGTCACATTTATCATGAGAGGAAACGTCAACATGCAAGACATGGTGTAAGACAACAAAAATATATCTTGCAGCTACTCCAAGGGAGAGCCTAATGCAAGCAGGTGAAAGAAAGAAGAAGGAACAAGTGATTGTCCCAAAGGGTTCCAACTCAATCTACTCAATGGGAGTGGTCTGAACAAGGGAGAACACTGAGAGCTAAGTCTTCTGAGTGAAGACTGCCCAACCCAACCGAAATGTGATGAGTCCGAGTGACTCCGAGTGCAACTGCATGGAAATAGGGGCCTCTGAACTGGACGAAGTACCAGCCGGGCAGAAAATGATACAAAAAATGATATACGAAAGACCTACGGTGGTCACTTACTGTTGAGCTTTCCCAGACACTCACTGGGGGTCTCTTCCGAAGGGGAAAACTTTCTATTAGGTAGTCTGTACATAGTTTTTATAGTCTGGGCATACCCGAGACTGTCAACAAAGAAAAACTAATAAAATGCTAGCTGCATGCACTGGGCATCGAAGTGGCACTGTCTGACATGTAAATACGAAAAGGTCCGACCCTAAAATTGAAAGTCCGAGGGTGCGAATGTACCCGACCACTCTGTGGGTCTAGGTCCGAGTTAGGGGCACCAGGATGAAGTGCGACAAAAGGGAACATAGTAAAAATGGTTGGACTAAGTGCAAATGAGTGAAAGGAGGTAAAACAAACTGTTTCCTATCAACAGAACCGTCCGGTTTGACATTCTGGGCTGATACCATCGGATCCAGTCG
>JBBPTY010000471.1:0-17672 GCA_038094335.1 Tylopilus aff. striatulus | reverse complement strand
GACACTGGATCACAGTTTGTGTTGAACTGGGATGGGCAGATTTTGACAGGCAATATCCCCTACCACTATCTCTCTCGGGACGAGCAGGTCATATATGCTATGTTGCAGGGCAAGAAACCGGTCCGACCTCCTCAGAGGGTGATGACTGATAGCAGATGGAAGTTCATCGAGAGGTGCTGGTCCTCTGGTGGTGGACGTCCCTCGAGCAACGAGATCGTGTATTATACGAAGCGGGAGCTCACGGAAGGCAGAAGATAGTCGAGGATAGCGCGGAAGGTTTAGGTAACTGAGAGGGTCCATTCACAACCAATTGACTACGGGTTCAAGTGAGCACCATCTCAAGCTACACGTTGCGTCACCTGTCCCTAAGGCCATACATGGCACAATTGTACTACTATCTGCAGTTACTGTAGCAACGGGATCGTCGTCACCAATTGTGAGGGCGAGAAAAACATGGAGGAGTGGTGGGTGAGGAATGCGGCGGTCATGGAAGGGCCCCTCTATCATGATAACCGGAGTGACGGCCATGCATGCGTGACCGCGGTCACGGACAGTTCGCCTGACGAGAGTTTCAAGTACAGAGAGTCGCAGCAAAGGGACCGCGAGCTCTTGAAGAGCTGTTACCTCGAACGGGGCGTTTTTCTTGTAGACGAGGGGGACTGGCTCGCCATGGTGGGGCCAGGATTGAGAGTCAAGCTGAAGAGGAGGCACGCAGAGAAGGCGCTGGCGCGCGTCGGCCTCCGCCTAGAGAACATCAAGAAGGTTCTCGATGCGATGGAGAGTAGTAATTCACCGAATGGTGCTCGCTAGGTGACTTCAGTGTCTTGGTCGACTTGCAGGAGACGGAAGTGCCTACCGTGCGCGTGAGACACGGAGCGGACTCTGTATAGTACATGCTATGCACTAGTACGCTGGTCTAGACGGCTATTTATGTTTCGGACATTGCACTCACCACTCCGCAATATCGTAACTGATGTCGCGCATCCAACGATACCCCGGACGCTGGACGAAGACCACATGACACCGGCAAATGGGTAGCCCATGGGTAAATGCCATTGCGGTGTACCAGGATTGACTTATGTGAACGCTCCCGCCTGCTTAATTAGGTCCCATTGCTCAACGGCCCAATCCAGTGAGCGCGTCTATCAGCTGGATTATCCTCCTTGCGAGTCAACTTCCACCAAAAACAAACCTGTACGACTACTTCCCTTTGAAAAATGAGCTCAGACCCCTCCGGATCACGGGACCCGAAGGTGGGTATCCTTCTCAACGAGGCACTACTGGTACTCATGCTCCTTGTCTGGCTCGCTCCAGTATCCTTCAGAGATAGCAAGAACGGGTTACCGCCAAGGAATACCCGCGAAAGCGCCAGACATGCCCTCGACATACACTTCCCCGAGACATTCCTCAGGCTATCCTCGGACATATGCCCCGCCTTCCACGTCAAACTACGTTCCTGAACGCGCCCATGCAAGTGGGGGCGGTCGAGGAGCTGGTGCATCGACTACTGGTGCATCGACTGGTTGCAATCGCTGCGAAGGTGGGATTCTGTCTTAGCTGTATTATACTGCGTTTTGATTTTGTTGCGAACTTAGTGCAAAGAATCAAATGCGATCGTGCTTTCCCTAAGTGCACGAACTGTCATTATCAGGGATCGTCGTGCGCCTATACTGCTGTACCGAACAACAACCAGCCTGAGCCAACCTCTGTCCCGACAGCAGCTGGGGTCTCAGATAGGCTCCAAAGTGCGCCTATAGTCAGAGCAAGACCTCAGGTTTTAGTGAATGAGGCAGAGCCTTTCACGCAAGCCACAACACTGAGGTCTGGTGATGAGAGGGCCAGGGGGGGCAGGGAATCCACCTTGCCAGGTTCACACCCCACCGAATGTCCAAAGGTGGGTATCCCTCTTGACAGGGTGGTGCTGGCACTCATGTGGTCGTCTGGCTCGCTTCAGTATACCCGACACATTGTGCAGGATCCCCCAACTACAAATTATCGCCAAGGAATACCCACGAAAGTCCAAGAGGAGAGAGCCAGTGGGGTCACCTTGCCGGCTTCACAACGCACCAGGGTGGGTATTCTTCTCGACGGCGCAGGATTGCTGCTCATGCCCTCGTTCCGCCCGCTCCAGCCTCCCCCAGAGATTGTGCAAAGTTCCTCGGTAGGTTATCACCAAGAAATACCCACGACGTCCCAAGACATACCCTGGGCAGAGGCTTCGCAAAGACAGTCCTCTGGTTATCCCCAGGTGAACCCCTCATATCATGCGTCAGGCTATGCCCCCGTTTCCCGACACAACCGCGAGGGCGGCCGTGGAGCTGGTAATGCTCGAGTGAACTACTATCGCCTGCTGAGCTGACGGGCGCTTATTCAGATTTGGACCCCATCGGTTCGTTGCAGCACGAACTCCGGCAGCTTTCTATCACTTCCCAGCCGACCAAACTTCTCCAAAACGTCAACGTCATCCTCTTTGGTGCATCAGGCGCGGGAAAAAGCTCGGTCGTCAATCTTATCGCTGGAAGGAACGTCGCTCAAGTCCCGTCGGGTACCCATCGTGATGGTCCAGGCCTCCCACTGCAGTCGACTGGGTACGATATTTCCGTCGATGGTATGAATGTCTCTATCTTCGAGACAACTGGCCTGGACGAATCAAAGATTGAAGCAGGTGACTATCTCGCCGTCCTCGGAAAGGCTTATGATTTTGTGCATAAATTACACGCCGCCGGCGGTGTCCATCTTCTGCTGTTCTGCGTACGCGAGGATAGGTTGTCGCAATCCACTGAAAGCAATTATCGATTGTTCTCCGAGGTCATCTTTCCAGAAAAGGTGCCTGTTGTGCTCATCGTCACCGGTTTGGAGAGGGAGAGGGACACGGAGGCTTGGTGGAGGACAAACGCGGCGCGCATCGAACACTATGGCATTAAGACCGAAGCCCATGCTTGCATTACGACAGTGCGAGCCGCTGGTCAAGACTACAAATACACCGAATCAGGGAAGAGGATTCGCGAGCTTTTGAGGTGCTGTCATCTCTCAATATCGCCACAGCTACCTAGCCCAATGAATTGGTTCTTTCGTCTTTGGAACGGGATGCAACAATTCACTGACAAGCGTCGGAGACCATCACGAAGGGACATCCTAAATACGTTGACCATGCGCCTCAAGCTGGACGACCAAACAGCACACGCATTTCTCGAACACATGGATCGACCCGGAGGTGATGCACAAGCATATCCCAGTGGCAGGGATAGAGAAGACTCACCCCGGGGTCCCCCCGACCCCCCGGTGGTTGCGGTGAGAACCGACAGCCAAGTTTGGGCAGGCAAGGATGACCCGACGTCAGTTACGTCGTCAAGATATCGGGCATCGGACACTGGGGGACGGGGTCATGAACCTCATAGGTCAACTTCGATACAGAACGCCCAGTATTCGACCACGTTGGACCCAGGGGGGCGGTCTAGGCACAATGAGCAGCCGAGGAGGGAGGCGACGAATGAAATGTCGACTGCCCCCGGGCCATCTCAACCACGACATCCAAATACTGCGGGGAATGATACAGTGTACGGGAGGGAGGAGGATAGCGCCCAAAGGAGGGTCGAGCCTCGAAAAACCAACAACCCGCTGGAGACAACTCCCGGAACCGGGATGTATCTGTCTCCGTCGTTGGTTCCCCGGGCCACGGTGTCGAAGGAAGACATTCGACGCAACTTCCCTTCTGATCTCACCGGTCATGTTACAAGATCCAGTAGACATCCATTTGCCTCGGGCAGCTTTGGAAACATATATGCAGGCATGTTCACCTGGGAAGGCAAATCAGTCAAAGTCAGTCATGTTCGTCTTGATGTCGTAGCGGAGAAAGCTAAATCACTGCCAGGTCGCGATCAAGGTCTATAGAGTGCATCTACAACGTGACCAATATATGGCCAACAGGTTGAAGGTGCGATTTTATCCAGTTCATGAAGTGACTTGTCTATTTACGTGCTGTGCAACGGAGAAAAGCGATTCCACAGAGAAATCGCCAAATGGCAAAGACTAGATCATCGAAATGTTTTACCCCTGTATGGAACCATTAGGGATTCAGCTATGGACCCAGAAATACCTGCTATGGTGTGCCCATGGGTTGAAAATGGTGCACTGTCAGGTTATCTCGACCGAAACAAGGATCTACCAGCAACGCAGAGGTTGAGCCTGGTGGGTGGGATACCTATGTGGCCCAAACTGCGGAACGATTGAAGTTCGTTTCTTAGCTGAATGATGTCGCTCATGGATTGCAGTACTGTAAGCTATTAGACGTTTCTTTCGATCTTCTCTGATAGCAGGTGCGTATACATAGTGCATGACCAAGGTGTGATCCATGGTGACTTGTCAGGTGTATGTGTTTCGGCTACTATCTCTTTACTCATGGCTCATACTCGAAATACAGTCCAACGTACTGGTTGATGCAGATGGGAGGGCCTGCATTTCCGACTTTGGCTTGTCCATACTTCTTGAAGCAGTGGGATCTGTGACAAGCAGTCGTCGGACCAAGGGTACAGTGAGATGGATGGCCCCCGAATTACTTGATCCCCACAACACTGGTCCACCGGGCCCGACTATACAAAGCGACGTGTATTCGTTCGGAAGCATCATGTTTCAGGTATGTCATGCGAGACACTGGATCACAGTTTGTGTTAAACTGGGATGGGGAGATTTTGACAGGCAATATCCCCTATCACTATCTCCCTCGGGACGAGCAGGTCATATACGCTATTTTGCAGGGCAAGAAACCGGTCCGACCTGCTCAGAGGATGATAACCGACAGTAGATGGAAATTCATCGAGAGGTGCTGGTCCTCTGGTGGCGGACGTCCCTCGAGCGACGAGATCGTGGATTATACGAAGAGGGAGCTCGCGGAAGAGCACGACAAGCAGAAATTAGTCAAGGACATCGCAGAAGGTTTAGGTGATTGACAAACATTCAAAGGTCGGGTCGGGTAAACAACGCAATGTGTTACTCGCCTCCAGTGTTATTACACGATACAGCATAATTGTACTGTTTCCTGGGGTTACTGTAAGAATATGATCGATGGGGTTGCACAAGTTCAGTGATCGGCGAGCTGACCTACATGTATGCGTAAGGTAAAAAGGGAACCAAAATGCAGTTTTACGGAGCGCGGGCTTGCAAAGAGCAAGGCAGGCGGGAACTAGTAACCAAGGATTGATGGCTGTCGAAGGTGCATGCAGGTGCCAGTGCATCGGCGCAAACACGATTGTTAGGTCGATGTGTTGTATTACGAATGCAGATGCACTAGGATACATATTCGAAGCGAGGGCAACACCTCATCACAACGTCCTTAAATCCACCATTTTCCTTCCCCTGTCCCGCTCGATCGCACTCTTGTTCCTCAGACCACTTCCCTTGTCCAACCGCCTCATACCACCTCCGACGCCATCGCCCATGCCCAACGGAGCATGTCCAGCCTGGAGCATTCTAAACAGTCCCTTGATGACCATGAGTGGATTCCTGCTGCCCCACACTTTTGCACTCGCGTCCTTGATGCCGGCCGCCTTGAGCACTTGATGTATGTTCGGATTGCACCGCAGCCCAAACCCAACCGGCCGCGGCCGCAAAATGATTTTCGTACTCCCAAACTTGTTCTCCATCTCTGTCCAAAACGTCCGCTTCTCAAAGCGCTCCACATAATCCATCTCACGGAGGGCCCTGGCGAGCGCCTTGTCCCGAGCCACCGCAGCTTCTTCGTCCTTACCCTCGCCGTACCCAACGAGGCCGTTCCCATCGCCGACGACGACGAGGGAGTACATCGAGTGTATTTTACCCTTGCCGGTTTGCTGTGTGACACGACGCATGATGAGGGGGTAGATGTGGAGTTTGCGACGCTGATGGGCGGCCACGCGCGCCGTGTCGCCAGCGATACCGACCATCTCGTCCTCCTCGTCCTCCTCCTGGAGTGCCTCGGCGTCTTCCTCGTGTGCGTCTGCACGCGCAGCGTCTTGGGCAGACGTGTCGTAAAAGTTGCCGACGATCATGGAGGGGTCGTTGCGGACAATGACGCGGTTGGCGAATGGGGCACGTCGCGTGGGGGGGAAGTCTGCGACGGAGTGTTCGTCGAGGAGTTTGTCGTACTGCATGAGGTCGGGGAGAAACCCGTCTTGAGGGATGCTTGCGAGGGGTGTTCCGAGCGCAGAGGTGGGCGTATCTACGTTGGCCGTGGTCGCCAATGGGTCAACCTGAATGGTTTGTGGAGGTTTCCCTGAAGATGAGCCCGAAGGCGTCGAATAGGCTCTTTGAAGATGTACATGGAACCGTGACCACGACCGTTGTGACCCGCGGAATACGGAAAGGTGAGAGAGCCTGTTCATGTTCGTGATTGCAAATGGTGAAGACTAAATTTACATGGTATGGTATTGTTTGTTTTTTTCCTAGTTTGGAAGTGATTGAATTGACATTCGGCGACGATGTCAGATCAAGGCTCGAACTCGGTCGCTACAGATATCAGTGGTACCGAACATTCAAACCTGTTTGGATACATAGATCGTGACCAGTAAGTATTGCACATGGTAACGCTTCCGCAACTAGGCGCGAAATTGACCATGACGATAGCGTGCATGGGTTGAATCTCGCCGTCCCTGAGCAAGCCAAAGCCCTCATTAAACCCTGGTCCGAACGGGAGGACACGAACCAGTTTGCGGAGTCGGGCGTAGACGACCAGGTAAGAACGAACCAACCCGAAACCGAGTGCGGTATCATCATGCGACCCTGCCTACCCAGATGATCGTACACGTTCCCTTTTCCCAGAACGTGCGGATCAAATCCGTCATACTCAAACTCGGTAAGGTGTCTTCCTTGCCTTGTGCGTGTGCATTCCACTCATCACCCACGATGCGATCTCTTTCCCGCTCTTTTGTGTCGCCCACACTTCACACACCGCCCCACTCTCCCCCGATCAACCGGTGCTGTGGACGACCCATAGGGCGCGGCGAGTCGACGCCACGACACCTCAAGGTCTATGCCAACTACCCTAACATCATCGACTTTGCAGACGCAGAAATCACGAAACCACACCTCAGTATCAGTCTCCTCGAAGGCGAAACGGGGGTGGTGGAGTACCCTGTGAGAGTGGCGGCGTTCACGAGCGTACACACGTTGAGCCTGTATTTCGTGAGTGTGTCGTGTCCCTCAACAAACCTTGCGCAGCATGCCCCGTGTTGCAGCGCTTCTTTTTCACTCCGTCCTTTGAGCTTACTATATCTGGCGGCTCATCATTGTACTGGATCACCAGGGAGATTCGGTTGGGGGCGATGTGTCGAGGGTATATTACATAGGGTTCAAGGGTGACTCGAAGACGAACAGAAAAGAAGGCTCAAATAAGCTTGAGATACCCGCTGCAAATGCGGCCGACGCGCCTTTGGTCGACCGTCTCAAACAGAATGCAGCCGGTCAGCAGACCACAGCCCGATAGGGGGACTTTCCTTTCGTAGATTATCTTTATTCAGGGGCTGATTTGTTTTAAACTTTCTTGAACCCGTGTACCTCCTACCTCATGTCCGACCCTGATACCTTGCTCGAGCAGTCGCTGGTGCTATTTGTGATAGAGGACGACACCCAACACTACTTGGCCACCCATCCCTGTCCCACAGATCCTGGAGTAGCACAGGACTAATGTGTTCATAACGTACGGACACCCGCACGCCCGCAAGCGGAGCAACTGGCGGAACGTATCGATCACTGCAGCTTCGCTTCCATCCTTTGCTCAGAATAGCCAGATCTATGGATCACTCGTCCTATTCCAACGCAGCGTCTCATCACCACTGCTGGATGAGCCTCTCGGTTGGATGGCCGAATGCCGACGTCTCATTGAAACGCTTCGGTATGGTACGCTTGAGCCGTTAACCATCAATTCCTCGCTTGCCCTGCTGTGCCCGTTCTCATATATTATCGTACACCCATGAGCTCGCTCAATAGAATCCCAGAGTACAATGCATGTACACTTGTTGGCACTTTGTTTTATCCCGATTCGTTGTCACCACTTCATTCATCGTGACCTTACATACGTTCAAGAGCAAAATCAAGCTATGTTCAGCGAACCAGTAAGAATACTCGAGTCGTAAGCTTTTACAATAGGCATAAAAACGCAAGAAATCATTGCAGCACGTCGTGATTCAACAGCTTTTTAGTCACTGCGGTGACTGGAACGAGTGTCACTGGTACTAACTGACATCGAGGATCCAGCCGAGCCCGAGCGTGAGCGAACATGACCCCGGGGCGACTTGGGTGACAAGGAACGCTCTCGTCCTCTTCTCTCATCCCGACTATCATCGCTGCGAGGGGGAGGTGAGCGGTCATCACGAACAGGAGTCTCGCTCCTGTCACGTTCTCGTCGCGGAGGTGGCGATTCATACCTATCGCGCAGACGACGCGGAGAAGGTGAGTGCGAACGGCGTCGCGGAGGTGATGCAGAACGTTCCTGCGCCCGACGAGGCGGCGGCGACCGCCGGCGCGAATACACAGGTGAACGCAGACGGCGACGCGGAGTCGGATCGGGTGATCGCGACCTGGAAGGTGACCGCGACCGCGTTCGCCCGCGCTCTTCACGACGGCGCGGTGGCGGAGATGCCCTCCTGTATGAGTCTCGCACCCTCTCGCGATGGTGCGGCACGGGCGGTGGTGGCATCCTTTCCCTTCTATTTCTTTCCTCCGTCTCTCGTTCCCGTCTGATCCGATCCTCTTCTCGCCTCCTCAAACGATCCCGTTCTCGCTTCTCCGTTTCCCATCGCTGACGTTGTTCTTGAAACTTGGCTCGTTCCTCCTCCCGCCGCCTGTCCCTCTCCTCGCGCTCGATGAGCCGTGTCCGTTTGTGTTCTTCCTGCTTTTCGCGATCAAATGCATCGCCTTCAATATAGTCTCTGCGTGTGCCGAGTGCACGAGCCATCTTGTCCAGCTCGGTTTTTTTGGCGGCGGCAATGGCATGCGTATCGGACGACTTGAAATTTTTGGCAGGCGTAGCGACCGAGGCAAGGTTCGCCAATAATTCTTCGCGTAGTGCCGCCACCTTGGCCTCTATCTCGGCTTCCTCGAGCCTGTCGATGAAAAAACAAGTTCAGCGACACAAAGGAAGGGCGACAAAGAGAAACAGTAAGAAACGTACCCATCGTCCTCGAGTTTCAACTGCAATTCCAAGCACTTGACTTCCACCTTTCGCTTTCGCTCGTGCTCGAGGATCGCTTCGTCTGGCTCTCTGTGTTTGGGCGGGGCGATGTCCCACGCCGCAGCGCGTTCAGCGGCGGTTTCATGCGTTCGGAGGGAGGATAGGTTGCGTTGGACATAGCCATTTGTACCACTGTAAAAAAGATATAGTGAGCCACTGAATCAATAGCTGTGGTGGGCCATACCTTCCACGGGGAGTGGTCAACCCAATTCCATTGTACATGATGGTTGAGTTGTTGGGTGTCTTGCTGACTAAGACGATGGAGCGCGATGGAAAATTCCGGTGGCCGTGCCAAGTTGTGATTCGGAACAACACCTCCAATAATTGCAGAATTAGGGTATGACAGGATATGTAGTTATCACGCAATGTATGTTCAAATGAGATCTTGTGGTGCACACTGTCATCTGGGACCAGGAGTGAAATCGATACGAATGATGTCAGCCACGGAGTGTTCACCTCATCTATCAATTGATCAACGTTTTTCGAACCACTGACAATGCCAATAAACTAAAGTTACTATGAACCAAATATCCGTATCGCACTTATTAAAATAACGGATTAAACAGAGCTACCAGGGTGATGACTATTCAAAGGACACTTGAGCCAATCGGATTCCTCCAGTAATCGGGATTCGGAAGCGATATTACATCAGCGACGCGTTGTCGGAAGTGGCCGAATCCCGACATTGTTGAGAATTTATTCCAACGCGAGCATCATGGACTTCGTATGATGTTTGCTCACCGTCGTCGCCGTTCCCGACGCTGACTCCTTTGCAGGATTCCGACAGTGTCGCTACTGTGTCCAACGCGGACGACTGGCTAGCATGTTTCTCCTCACACGCCACCTCCAAACCTGGCGCCTTCCCGTTCACCTCCCACAAGATACAGTCCATAGAGTCTCGTCGGGCGCGCATGTCCGACCTGCTCATATTCGACGTCCTTCTTATTCGCGGCGGAATTCAGAGTCCCGACATGCTTTTTCCGCCGACCGACTGGACAGCCCTAAGAAAGCTCTTGGACGCAATCGACGGAACCGTTTATGACATCCTCAAAAAGGACTGCTTGGTGTATATCCTTCTTAAATGGGCCTGGGATATCGATACAAGGGAATCAAACCCAGGTTGGGAAGCCCGCTACCTGCAGGATCGATGCGTAGCTCCCCAGTTCGCGGCCTTGGCAGATGCGTATTGGTTGTTGGACACGGGCACTCATCTTGCTGTACGTCCTTCCTTCCGTATTTATGGCTCTCTAATCACCCATCTTTGTAGAGAGCGGTGTCTATACTGTCAGATGCCCGGTTGAACAGAGATTATGTCTCCAAAGTGTTGCAAGCACTTGCTCTGTCGTCGTCGCCAGCCTCTTTTGCGAGTGGTACTGCACCCACCACTGCATCGCTCATCGTCAAGTATGTCCGCACTGCAAAACCCCTTCTTACCGAACCCGATGACATCGACCTTTACGTGCTCTCACTCGCCCAACTATCCTTTATGGACGCATGGGCATACCAAAAATCCTTTCCAGAAGCGAGTGATACCAGGGAGAGATTACTCCAAAAACTAGTTGGCTGGTGTTTGATGCGTATGTACTTACCCCAGTATGGCTTTTTCACATAGCATTCAACTGACACCCCGACATTCCACCAGCAACACCAAAACAAGGACCACTTGCACAACTGCTTGCACTCCCACTTTCTTCTTACGAGCAGTCGTCTCTGCAATTATTCGCTCTCCCCTCCCAATCTTCGCCTTCTTCGTTGTCCAACGTGAACTTGGACCCTCCAACCGTTCCATCTGGTCCCGCATTATCATCACAAGCGGCATCTGTCCTGCAAGATTTCCTTTGTGTTCGCGCAATTCAGTCCGGAGACTACGTAGGCGCCATTAAACTCGACCGTCAATTCACTTCTGCATCGCCTGCTGGTGTATCTACCTCAAATATTGGTTCCTTGTCTGGTCGGGACACGATTGACCGCAGGTCTATTATCCAGGACATTTTCGCAACACTGTCGCCTGCAGAGCGAACGCTCCTAGAAGACGAAATTGGCAAGGTTGCTACAGGTGTACGCGCCAACATATCATCGACGCCGAGACAAGGGGTTCCTACTACGAGGAGACCACTGAGGCCGGAAACGAGCTTGAGTGCCAGCTGGGAGGACGTCGGCACAAGTTTGAGATCGCCTGTCCCTTCCACTTCGCATTCGACGTCGGCCATTGGTACGCGTTTTGCGGGTCAGGCAACACCGGTGCCGGCGTCTGCGATGAACAAGATCGACCAGCCAGCCTTCACGCCAACCTCTGGGTCACCTTTTACTCCACGTGTGCGGTCTCAGCCAGTCTCCGTACTCCAAGCACCACCGATGCCCAAGTTTACTGCGTTTGGATCACCCATTCCCCCATCCATAGGCATGGGCACCGGTAGAGGTGTTATTTCAGAGAGAGGCAGGACCCTCTTCTCAACCAATGCCGTGGGTGGATCAAGTCCCTCCGTGAACCCTGCCATGCGTGTCTCACTTTTCGAGACCACGGGAAGTGCGAATAGTGCTCCGAATGCATTCTACAAGCCACCGTCATCCTCGAAGGCACAAGCATCACTTGATGTGGCAAGCGCGTTGGCGAGTTCCAGCGCTGCCAAGAGTGCCGCACCGGAGACTAGTGACGCGCAACAAAATGGAAGAGCACACAGAGGCGAAAGCGATGATGAAGACGTAAGCATGGGACCCGACGTCGAGACCGTCGAAGAGAGGCATCACGACCAGACAAGAGTGGATGAACTTGAAGATGACGATACTGGAAACTTCATCACGTACGAGAATACCGCAGACCTCACCCTTCGTCGGCGCGACGTGGATGAGGAGATGGATGACGAGGAAGCTGGACCTGATCTGGGTTTCAGCGTATTTAGTGGGGGGAGAAGTATGGCCCAAAATGGCCACGCAGCCGGACATGGGAAGAGGAGCGTGAGCGGAAACGGGCATGCTCCATCTGCTTCCCCGCCACCCCGCACGCATGTTTCGCCGTCTCATGATGTCGAAGAGAGTCCGAACAGGAGTGTCAATTCTACGACAAGTAGATGGCGTGCACCCCCGGGTGCATTCCACCAAGATGAGGAGGAAGAAGAAAACCAATACGGTGGGCGTGAAGACAAGAACGGTGATGAAGATGAAGAGGATGGTCGATCTCTGACTACGCCCATTCGATCACCTCGCCGGAGCACACGTGCGAGAATGCAAGATCAGACTCCTTCGCGTCCCTCCGGTCGTCCCCAGCCCCAGCGCAGTTCAAAGAGCGCAGGCCGACCGCGGCTCAGTCGACCCATACCCGGTGCATTGACAGACGAGGACCACGACGAAAACGGACAAGAGGACACGGACCACGGGGACGTGCAGGATGATGAAGACGCGGACACAGACGAGGAACAGGAGGACATGATTGCACCACTTCCCGCTCGCACCTCGCGACGCACGAGAAGCTCAGGATTGTTCGACACGTCTTCAGCCAAATCGAAATCGAGCACAAAGGTGACGACACCATCCAAGGCAGGCGTGACTGCTACCGGCGCAAAGGGCAAGGCAAAGGCGCAGCCATCCGAAGTGAAGACGCCCGCACGCAGGTCGTCGAGGCTGTGGACAGCATCGCAGTCACCAGACCACACTGAGGCTGTCTCACCGACAAAGAAGGGACGGAAAACGTCTGACTCTAGGGCATTCACCGCTGAGAGTGGGAGCGGAACGCTTGCGACGCGAAGTAGCACGCGGCGGAAGCGGTAGGGTAATGTTGTAACAGTCTTTGAGAGGCCAACCCGAAGTAACTTAGATTTTTCTTCGCTTAGACTATGCGTTCCTCCCCTTCTCTCTTGAACATGACGTTTTTCAAACGCTTTCCTGAGTTACCGAAGGCTGGTAACTCTGTCGCTGGGCTAGCTGGGTCATAGTGGTGATGCTAGCGACGCCCTCAACCAGAACCGAGCTGGCTGTAGCCTGGAGTCCATTGTGTTTACACTTCGGTTAGACACACCCGATCTTACGCTGTTAAGTCCTCTTGGAATGATCCATGTTTTTACTCTGCAATTTATTTATGGCTTGTGATTCAAGTCACCAACAGCTCCTGCGCTCTGCCAGCGTGCCGCGTGGTGTCGAAGCGAGCTGTGAGTGTCACCCCCGGCAGAAGTACACGACTTCCCGTCAGGTCTTTCAAAGGCCGAGGATGAGATCATACACCCACATGCGCGGGGAGGAACGAGGCTATCGGGGCCTGCACGATGTGATAATTCAAGTTGGGGTGAGTACGACTGTATTCCCGTCGTCTGTCATGGATATGATTTAGAGCGACAGGTCATGACATGTCGTGACGTGTTTGCGTCCCCTTTCCGTCACGATACACGCTAGCATGCGACAGCGTAGATATTTCATCATCTTTTGATGCGAGCCCGTGGACTGGTGGCAACGTATCTGGCATCTCCTTTCCGTCGCACGTGACCTATTCATTCGATGAAGGTATAAATATGACTCGTTGACGGTGCAGGTTCCTCAGCTGGTCTCACTTTCTTCTTCTCGTACTTGATCAACATGCGTTTCTCATCCTTCGCTGTTCTTTCTGGTTTGGTTGTGATTGCTTCCGTTCAGGCCTTCCCGGTCCATAGGCAAGACGCTACTACCTCTGGATCTTCTTCGACATCCCCACCCTCCATTGTTTCAGTGAGTCCGGTCTCGGGGTTGCGATTAACAGTGATGTGATCTCGATGCAATAGGGTGTGCTAACAGACTGCACCGACTCGGGCTGTGACTCCCTCAACGACTCCCTCAGCGACTCCCCTGGCGCCGCTTCGTTGCAGCCATCTGCGCACCCCGTACGCCACTACCATGGCACTACCTCTGATGCGGGTCCCTCAGTGACTACTCGGTCCTCGCGGCGCCCTCACACCAGTGCTTCTGCTGATCTTCACGTGCCCACATGCCGCCCAAAGCACCTGCCACACCAGGAGCACAACGCACTTCAAAAGGAGCCCCGTTTCCCCCATGACCAGGATACCCCCCACGAGAAAGATCCCCGCCATTGCCACGATCATGATGGTTCGGATCCCGCACATCGTCCCGATCCTAAGCACGGGCCCCACAAGACCACGTCCGCACCCGTCGTGGAGTCGACGGCACCGTACATCTGCTGCGTCATAGTGAGTCCGATCTCGTCACGAACGACGTGCATGTGCTCAATATTTTACAGCCTGGTGTGCCGGTAGGTTGTACCCCATGCCACGGCGGTCATGGTATTGCGCCCTCTGGGCACTCTTCTGTGCCTGGGCGGCACCACAACCATGACACGACGAGCCCTGCACCTTCGTCTGTGCCTACGGTCTTGTAAGGGGTGGAGTACGTTGTGTCTATGCAAGCGCACTACAGGTGTGAGGCGACGGAGTTCATTAACTAGCGGTTGTCTTAGAATATACCATGTCAATAAAGCACGAGTATGCAGTCAGACTCCAGTGTTAACGAATTTTTTTTTCCAAAGATCCTGGCGAGGCCTAGAATGGATGATCTCAGTTTACGTACCTTATGAATGTCATCCGTTTCTGGCATTTGTATGCTCATCTCTCGCGTCCAGCAAGCGCTAAAGGATCGCCAATAGAAGGGCCCGTCGGCGGGGAGAAGATGCTTCCAGTTTGTACTGACTCTCTGATGCTATCATCGGAACGGGCGGATAATAGGTCTTCCATTCAAGTCTGATACGGATTCATATCCGACAGCTCAAGAGACATCCCATGAAGTGTGCAATTCCACCGTAGATTAAAGGGTAACAGAGTTTACATCGGCAAACTTGTCACGAGGTATGTGTAGCGCGTGTTGACAGGATGTCAATCGTGCACGCTCAAAGTTTATGGCGTCATGCTTGACTCTAACAATCAAGATTGAATATTGACGTTCCCACGGTACTTAACGGTGCACCATGTCTCTTCGTGCACCATCCCAACCGACGCTGCCGTCTACGCGCCCAGCATACCGACGACAACCTCAGCCCCGTATCCCGTCTCATACACAATCAAAGGCAGCACCAAAGCCGAAACCTGCGACAGCGGCCGGCGGGAAACCTCTTCGCACCTCAAAAACTACAGAGAAGCTTGTTTTCCTCCCCTCTGCTCCTCAGACAAAGCCCCTCCTTGTCTCTCCAGGTATTAGTTACCCCGGCGCACCGGAAGAAGATGTGCTCGGCTATGAAACTGACGCTGGCCTCGTGCGCGAGCACAAAAGCGCTGCCGAGCGTATGAGCAAGGCTCAACGGGAGAAGGCGGGTTATAGTCGCATAACAACATATTGTCTCGCAGAGGGAATGAAGATGAAACTTCTCGCCGGATTTCTCAAGCGTGAACACAACGTACAGCCGCGGGTGTTCGATGAGGCGATGTATGTGGCAAGTGTTTCATACCTTTAGCCGTCTATTGCATCAGGATTGAATTTGGTACTTAGATGTATTATTTACCCCTTTTGCCGGGATACTCTCCATCTACGACTGTTCGTTCCTCAACTGCATTCACCAAAGTCCATCTCAATCGCCTATCAGAAGCTGAAGAGAATGGTTACCAAGGCTCATATTTCGCCACCCCTCGTCCTCGATCTCGTGAAGGATCTATGAGGCGGGATGATGACGGATTTCTCACGGAGGGTAGTCCCATTGAAACGAGGGGGGAAAGAGACCCACCTCATATCATCTTCACCGAGTCTGAGGCCGAGGCCGGCGGAGAGACAGATGCGGATGGAGGATTCGCCACTGATCTTGCGGGAGAGGCAGAAGCAGAACAGGACCTTCTTCAGGGCAGAGACCGAGTTCCATCACCCATTCTTCAACCAACTTCTCAGCGAGACCCTGATCTAGAGCTGGAGCAACCGATCGCCGAAGTCATCTTCTTTGCTTATGGTGTTGCAGTGTTCTATGGCTTCAGTGAAGCACAAGAACGAAACATTGTGGACGACCTTGCGAAGGCTGGCATCTTCCGTCGGGTGATAAAAGAGAGCGACTGGGAGATCGAGGAATGTCATTTCGCTGTACGTCCTTGTCAAACGTGTCTCCTTTGGAAGCATTACCAATATCACTTCTAAGATTGACCCATCCATTCTTCATCCAAGGATATACAATGATTTCTTCAGTATGTCGTCCCGCACTACTTATCAACCCAAGCTATCCTTATTGTATCCTTAGCACTCAAGTCCCCGTCTCACCTTCTTAAGCTCTCCGTCGCACATGCCCTCGCACAATCCACTCTACTTGCCATGTATGAAGCCACGGCCTCCCGCGTCCTCTCGGATCCCCTCGCCGTCTCCATCCCATGCCAACTCGCCGAGTCCGGCGCGCTTTCCTTGAGACGCAAGGACGCTCTCCGCTTGACGGGCCGGCTATTCAAGCTCCGCCGCGACGTGAACCTAGTATCAAACGTCCTCGACGTACCCGAGCTCTTTTGGACTGAAGCCAGTCTTGGTGGGCTATATGAGAGCGTGAGGGACTACATGGAAGTCGAAAGCCGTGTCAGAGCGTTAAACGAAAAGCTTCTTGTCACGAGCGACTTCGTGCGTGATCCTGTTCCATGTCTATGGCGGGTGTTTTTGTTGACCGGGTGCACCAGCTCGACGTAATACACGATCATCTCAACGGCGGTGCCATGGATCGTATAACCTGGATCGTGATATGGTATAGCTTGCCCATAACTGCTGGTACCATCACTGATCTCCCTCCCCCCAATAGGCTTATCCTACTAACCATTTTCGTTGAAATAGTGAGCGTTTTCCAACCCGATAATAGATGATTACGCTGACGTCTGTCCAGGGCGAGGTCATTGCCCGCTTCATCGTGGATACGGCCAAGCCTGCACATGACTTCGGTGTCGCACAAACTGTGGTAAATGGGATATTACGTCGTGGACCGATAAAGTTGTTCTTGAGGGTCCTTGACGCAGCCAAGAGATCATGATCTAGGTGTTAGGTACCTGGTTCAGATTCGGGGGCTGGTACTTTCTGCCATGTTTACTCGACTATAGCTGTGTCATATATTTTCACATGCAGACTTTTTTACCCGTTTCGATATCCCCATTCTATCTAGACGTGTTACCCCACTCTAAAGGCATGTCGATCATAACGGAAGTAAGATTAGGTATAGTGAGATGTAGTACCAGGACAGAGCCTCAGCGTTATGTCCTTGTTCTTGCATGTATAAACCACTTTGTCCGCAGGTTTGTAGCCGCCTGCAACGGACCATACTGTCAACTCAAGCTTACCACGAGGGAGAAAAAATGCATACCTGCGCCGTCGTTGTCGGGGAATGCATAGGCGTTGTAGCACGTTTTGTAGTAAAACGCGCTGTACGGACCGGGGCCGGCGTTTCTGACGCAGCCGCCGCGACCAGCGGGAAGTGCGCCGCCCTTGCATGACTCGGCGGACGAGCAGCAAGGCGAATAGCAAGTTCCATTCGGACCCGGAGCGGGCTGAGAGG
>JBBPTY010000470.1:0-17697 GCA_038094335.1 Tylopilus aff. striatulus | reverse complement strand
ATATATGGTGTCAGATGCTCAGTTACATAATGATGACATAATAGAACCATTATGCAGTGTATGGAATTGTATTACAGCATAATAGGATCCAATATACATAATTAAAATCAAAAGTCAAAAAACTGTCCGAATAAGGCATGGTTTTGAATTGACTGCCATTTCATCAGATCTCAACCGGATGCTTCAATTCATAGCTCAGTAGAAAGCCAGGAGCACGTGTGTTCTTTCATACACTCATGCTATAGGCTTAAAATCAATGGTTGTTACAGAATACTATCATTAGTGAAAACTCTACAAACATTCAGACAGTTTTTTGAGCCACTGTATGAGACAATTCATCTAACCAAATGAACAGAGATACCAAGGCCCATGGCAATCTGCTCAGAATCAAGGAACTTAGAAAGACAGATGGCTGCCCACTGGAGCTCTGTTGAGGTCTGCTGTCCTCATGGCATACCTACAAGGCAGAATCAAGTGTTATCTCACAGCAGATGAAGAAAAATGAACCTTACTGTGAAATCCCAAAGTGTGAAATTCTGAATCCTGAGAAGTGTTCTTTTAGTGCAGCAGACAATCTGGAACACAAAGTACCAGATTTTCTGAGTCAAATGAAGGGGTTATGGTGGAATCCTGATGAGGCATTGGGGAGCTATGATAGAGGATGGCAACATGTTTGAAGTCGTAATTTCCCACATGGCCAACTCATCTGAAAAAGGCAATAATTCAGACAACCCATGCTCTTTTGTAAATCATTTTCATGACATATGTACTATATTAACCAGATCAACTAGGATTCAATTACAGTGATGTTTTTTGACCATAGTGCAGATGGAGTATGAATTCACCATCTGTTTGGCATCCAGTTTAGAAGTGTGACATTGTTGTAACTGCCTACTGCCCATGCTGCCAAATACACCATAAGGGATACTATCATGTGACCAGTGTTGCAAAATGGAGAAAAAAATCCTTGAATCCCTCTATGACATCCTGCATTGACTTAACATGTTTCTGTGGGATATGATGGTTGTAGCTGGGTATACAAGTGTAAAAGGTTCACTGCACTTCAAGTGTGACACTGCTGAGCAGAATCAAGTGGAGTAAGTTTCAGAACTGACAGCACTGTGGCAGAGTATGGCTGACTCACAAAACATTGAGTCCTGCCCACCCCAGATTGAATACTACAGCATATCAGAGATTGATTTAGTACTGTGTCACAATGTGACACCCATCCCTCATGCAGATGGGAAATTTTGCAACTCCCTATCAATTGCAGTTGCTGAGCCAGCATTACACTGGCAACATCAATTCATTGTTTCAAGTTATTTTTTTTGTTGTGGTCCTTTCTTTACATGGGCCACTATGAGTCTACACAGTTTTTATTTATGTATGGATGACAATTGTTGATATATTTACAAGTGGTGTGTGCATTTTGCAACACCGGTCACGCGATAGCATAAGTACTAGTCTCCGGTGATTAGTATGAGTGTATGGTAGGGTAGATCAACACATTACGAAAGGCCGCAAAGAAGGACACAACCTTGCCCATCCTCGCCCAGGTGTCGACTCGTTTCTTTTCTAGAAGGTTTGTAGAATCAAACCACAGTGAAGCAATGTTGAATAAGTCAGCAGTGCAACCGCAGACCCCAGGCGACCTGTATTGGCCATAATACTAACAGCACTTGCAGGGGAAGAATAAGCAAACAACGTAGCAAGCAAAGATATTGAGAAGGAGAAGCATGCGTAAAACGACTCGGATGTTGTTGCTTGTGGTGCTGAGACAGTATCACGACTGTCAATACAACTGCAGGAGAATCAGTTCATGACTGAGAATGCAACACGGTACAGAAAGCTTGTTGACTTACCTATTGCAGTGTCTCTGTTTATCAACGAAGCGTCCGCACAGACTCCCAACCCCTGTCTCTGTAGTATTAGCACAATTCCGTGTCGTGCTTGGAAAGGAAACCTCAGTGTCTGCCCTTCTACGCTCGGCACTGACACCAAGAAGGCAGACATAGCTCGATCAGAAGGTAGAAACGGAGTCATACATGAGCCGCCAGAGGTTCAAATAGTAACTTTTTTCAATTCGCCTCTGAGACCAGGAAAGACCAGGCGATCCAAAGCAGAGAGGTCAACACTGACTGGTAACGGTAAGTATTAAAGAAACTGGTCGTTGGGTTTAACCCTCACTTGACGCTAGATCAGCATTCATAAAGGATAAACGTACAATACTAGCGAGGCCAGTGAGTGGTGCGAATGAACTGAGAAGTGGGTGTTTCGTAGCTACCACGTCCTTCTTGTACGACCGGTCAGCATGATTGAGGCAAAAGCTGATCAAAATACGTTGCAAATAGTAAGAACCGTTCCGAAAAAAGCAGGAACGCTACCCATGATGATTCACCCGAGTAGGAAGTCCGAAGAACGTGCGATTAACGTCTGCGCAGAGCGGAAGAGGTTCTGGCTAGCAGTGTCAGTTGGAAAAAAAAACGGATTATGAATATGGATTAATGCCTATGGTACCTAATTTGGTGAGGCACGTTGTACGAACCACCTACCAGCCTCAGTAGAACGACGAGGCGACTGAGCTGGTGACTCACCGGCCGATAGTCCGGCTTCGATCTCAAACGCATTGACAGCGACAAGTAGTAATGGACGGTGTCAAGTTAGCACACAGAAGTGCGATTGGGAGCATTTAGGTTCCTTTTATACCAGCCAGCGAAGTATTGTCCCATTCAAGCCAAACTTGCGGCGTGCATAAAGCCGGACAACAAGTGAGTCATTCGTGAGACGGGAGTCAGAAAGCGCATGACCAAAGCCGAGGGTGCGCAAGCAGTGCAGACCATGGAGGCGGCCTGAACAAGTACGGCGCCCTGCAGGAGCGGAAAGGGAGAACAAGTAAGGTGCTGGGTTGAGCTGAAGTATACATGCCAATATGGGCGCGTGGAAAAGTCGCCGAGAGGGTTTGGTATGTTCTGCGTTGAACTAAACCATTCGTATGTTATTCCGTCGAGCCCATCCAGCACACCGCCGTCCTGCTATGTCGAGCACCGGAAAAGTGTCGGAAGTAAGGCTGTGCACGTTCGGGGGGGTTACCACCAGAACGTGTCAGCAACCCATTCCAGGCAACCGGGCACGCCGAGCCATAACCTGTCCCAGGCTGGACAGCTGTCACGTTCGTCTGGTTTTTGACTACTCTTGACCCAGCAGTAGCTGAGGAGGGATTTATTAGATGGACCAGTGTAATCATGTTGCTCAGCTGGCCTGAAGTCAGTCGTTGTAAAGGTAGGGTCGGGAAGACGACTCGTTATCTTTCACTAGCCGAGATCAGATTCTCAGGCCAGAAACGTGCTAAATTACTTTTCAGTTCAAGACGGCCCGTCGCTTTGTTCGGTTCCCTTAAAACGCGACCTGACCCCATCACAGCCCTTCACGTCGCCGCCACCTTCCCCCCCCGTCTCCCCCGCGATGATCACATTCCTCTCAAACATGTCGCGGTTGACGACCTCGACCGCCTTTTGGGGTTCCTTTGTTCTCATGGTTCTCGTTTATCTCTTCCTTCATCCTCGCTGTGCAACCATCAAGCAACGATCATGGGCGCTCACAAACGTCAGCAGCGCTGCTATGTCGCTTTTCAGTCTCCCGCTGGTGTGGCAGTTCGTATCCACCGGAGGGCAGCTGAAGTATGTGGTCGTTTCTCCCCTTCTTACCGACAGCGTCGGCAGGTTCTTCCAGGCATACCTCATCGTGTTGGTTCCATCCATACTTCGTTTCCACCCGTATGACCAACCCTCCCTAGTGACTTGATAATGGGAATGCTGTTCTACCGCAGCAAAGTCAACCTTCTCACTGGCTGGATACATCACTTTGTCTATGTTTTCATCGTCGAATATGCGATACAGGGACACTGGAGTCATATTTTTTGCTTGGCTGCTGTTATGGAGGTGGGTCTCGTATCATCACACAGTGCTTAAGAGTCTGAGTCTTGTTCGCAAACCAGATTCCGACTTTCGTCCTCGCACTGGGAAGCATCATGCCACGTTTTCGTTCCGACGTCGTTTTCGCTGTTTGCTTCTTTACGACACGCATCGCATTCCATATCGCCGTTTGCGTCTCCCTTCTCATTCAGCGGCACGATGTCATTGGTGGGGCGTTCGGTCCTATAATCATCGTGGTCTGCATATTCCCCCTTCATGCCTATTGGTTTTCCGGATGTATCAAGGGCTTTATCAAGCGATCTGAAACCGGCGAGAAATCTACCCCTGCTACGAAAGTCTCCGCCAACACCGTCTCATCTGGTATGTCGCTTTCTCCAGCACTTCCTGATTGTGCCGTGATCTTTGTGTCTGTAGAACGTCCATTTATACCTAGTATATACGGGCCCGTCGCATCCTATGCTTCTCGCGCATCCTTGGCAAGACGTCGCACCGCTCTTCGTATGGCGGTGAGAGCACGGTGGGACCAATTCAAACTCTGGAGGGCCAGTGGTCGGTTTAGCGAGATGCAGCGTCGGGTCCGGGCGGCTCTTCCAGGCAGGGATCGCGTATATCAATATGTCGGGTTGGATAGACGCCAGGATACGACCTCGGAGCAAGCCGTGGAGCCAGTTAACGCATCGTCGCCTGAGCCTGCTGCTCTCTCATGACCCTCTTCTCTCATGACTGTCATTTCTCATTCATAGCGACCAGACGATGATCATACAAGTATGCCACCGCCTTTCTTTTTGGCAACCACGAAATATTTAGCGTGTATACCCCATTCCACATCTCCCCTCTTATCCTGCGATTATGGCCAGCTACATCCGCTTTATCTGTGTATGCGTATTTCCAAGATGTGGGTATAGTGTATGGAACACGCTCCGGGTTGTACACCTTAGAGTAACGAATGGAACGTGCCCGAGAAGAGGGTTTTTTCGTGGGGGTGGCGCAGGGGCGGAAGGGTGACTAATAACCCCAGCGTAATGGGATGGACCCCGAATTAATTGTATCTTCGTTCCTTATCCACCTATAGGATGGTGGATTGTAACATTTCCCCCGCGGTGATAAGAACGCATTCAAAAGGCTAGACCATGAAGGAGGTCAGGTAGTAAGACGATCACATCAACAATAGTGAGACAACTCGGAATGGATCGGTTCCCCTCCTGGAAGCATGACAACAAAGTGCGTGCGTTATGCAATGTGTGCCACATTACCTCCACATGGCGCCAGATTTGCGGCGGGATGGCGGGAATTGGAGGCATGCTCAACGAGAATGCGAAACGACAGAACCAGGACCTTAGGAAATGTTGAGAAAAGGGCACTCTGACCATTCCTGGGCAGGCGCGAAAATAAATTAATTAACTTTTTGACATAGTCTGCGCACTCTGACACAATATTGCGATCGGTTACCATCACGTGAATACAGCTTCGACACAAAGAAAAGAACCCTTTATGCCTCGATTCACAATACCACAACATCGTGCGCGAACGGACAAACAACACACCTCCGACGACCTTGAGTATCAAATTCCTCCGGCATGGAAATCAGCATCGTCGGCGTTAAAACTGTGGGTCTCTATGGGACCATGGAATCATGCGTAATCTACAAATGACTGCAACTTCCTTGCGACTCTAGGTGGGAACTTGAACGCAGTGAGTTTTTCGCCAAAAATCCGCGCGATGTCAGCAATACCCGACTTCAGCGCTGACAGCAAGCAACCACGCATTAATTATATGCGGTAGCAACATAAATCGAAACATACCATCTATAACAATGCCAATCGCCTCGGTTGCTTTAGCCACTTCCACCCGAGTCCGTTCCTTCTCCCTAAGCACCTTCGAGTCCCCTTGGTTGATTTCATCAGGCGTGGGAGGCACATAGAACTTGGTAACCTCGGTATGATACACCTCCAAGGCAGTCAAATATGATAGGAAAGCTTCCAAAATGCGCGGAATGTCTCTCTGAACCACGCCATAACGGTCCTCGGTCAAAGAAGCGCAGATGAGGCCAGCAAGCACTAGTCGGCATAAGTGATCCGATCGTGGAGTATTTCTTCATTCACTCACCCTCGACGATGAGCGCATCAAGATCTCGGTTTGGGAGACACTTTTCAGCAAGTTTGTTAACGCGATCCCTGTTCCACCACGCGTCCCATTCCCCAGCCATTTCTCGACACCACAATGGCGAATACATGACAGCAAAGTCCCGTATTTGAGCCTTTGCATGCGAGAGATAGGGACCAATGACGTCTGCTTGAGGCGGCGCACTGCCAACGGCCGTTGGTGGTGATGGAGACGGAGCTGTAGCAGGCAGAGGGGATACCGAGCAGAAGAGGTTAGGAATGGGTACTTCCACAACTCGAGTGCCAACTTCGGTTGCAACCGCGTCTGCAGCCTTGGAAAGGTCAGAGTCGGACGCAAGTGTATCTAAAACCTTGGACACAGGAGACTGTTGTGATGCTTTGTATATCGCTTTCCGTAACAACGGCGTCGAAGGTGGTTGTGTAGTCTTCGTGGGGACGGTGGGCGCGGCCACGCAGGTAGGTACAGGTGCACCACGGCGAAGTAATGTCTGATAGTCATTCCCTAGAAGTAAAAGTGAACAGCGCGCCAAGGTACTCCACAGACTCGGGCTAAATTTTTGATCAGAAAACAATGCTGTTCGACGGGAGGCACCAGCTGGACGACTATCCAACGCCATTTCGCGCAGCTCAGCGTAGGCAAAGTAAAGATACAGCGGATTGGTCGACGTGATACCCGAGACCAGCGTAACATTTGAATCTGCGGTGGTGGATGCGACTTGGATGGGCTAGTACGGTTCTTTTAATGTACGGAACCGAGTGATGCATTGTAGCGCACCTGGGGAATGTAAATATCGAATAAGGATTCTGCGAATTCCCAATTGACGAGCATTGACAATCCGAGAGTGAACGCGTGCGTTTCGAGGGACATGTGTTGCAACGGCAAGGTCAACGTCCAAGGACCTTTGATGAAGTGGCCAACAAATGGTTTGAGAAGGGCTCGAACAAGAGGTACTTTCAGTAGGAATGGCAACAATGCTAACCGAGCCAATCCAAAAACAAAATTATAAAGCGCAAATGAGCAGAGGGTAAAGAGCATGGTAGTGAGGAGCAGCATGAAAAAATTTCTTGGTACAAAAGGCTACGGATGTTGCGTCAGAAAGTGCGAATGATCACTCGAGAACACGCACCGTGTTCGTAGATGGTAGGGATTTCGCCCAACGGAAGACGAAGCGCTCCAGCATTATGTTTCGGAGAGCAAAGCTGATCGACAGCCACACCTGCGCCGAGACGAGGAAGATAATCCGGCCATTGAGATAATAAGGGTGTTTCCTGTAAAAGAGCATTACAGGTCGTAGCGTTTAAGCGCTGCCGTATGTCGCACCTCGATTTTACGAATACACTTAAGCGCAGATCTTCGCTCTCAGACCATATACGTGTCAGTTCGAGGAACAAGAGTAAGAGGGAAGAGATGACATAAACGCCAATCCATCGACGCGTCATTGGCTTCGAGAGCGCAGCTGCAACCGTTTTTGAGGGAGAAGTGGTCGGAGCAGGAGTAGCTAGAGGTAATATTAGCAGAGACAATTCACGTGGACAGTCCACGCACGCGTCAAAAAAGCCTTTCGTACAACCATGATAGGTAGCACACCAACCAGCCATGTGAGAGAGGCATTAACCCATGTACTTGGCCGGAACAATCTTAAAAGAAAGCTTGTATCAGGTCCGCCAGCCAGAAATATGGTGGAAACAAGGGAGAAGATGGCAGAGTAGGCGAATATGGTGTGACGCAGCCGATGGCTCAATACAGATTTAGCTAAAGGTTCGAATGCTTGTGCAGCTGGTGGCACAGTCGTGGAGGGACGAGGCGCGAACGTAGTACTTGGAGTCGTCTTAGTTGACCGATTCATGGTGGTAGACCAGACTTGCCTTTGCCCGGGAAATGCCGGTCATTTGATGTATACCCCTATTTTGAATACTTTCCTGAAACTGTACCGCCATTGTATACACAGAGAATTGGATTAGCAACTAGTCTCTCTGGTGGTTGGACAAGGCCACTGGTCGACGGTGATGCTGCTTACATGCTACTTTATGTCGTTAATGATCAGCTTGGGCATCGCACACCCCCTCTTACAAAAAAAAAGATGTCTGGAATATCAGGAAGAACACTCATTCTCATGGATTTGTTGAAGGCACACAAAAGTTTCAAGACAATCATATGTCCGAGTAAGCATTTCTCATCTACTCTGTTTCAGCTTGATGACTCCTGTTGCCGTGGAAATTCTTTAGGGCGGCGAGAGAGAACGACCCACCCATTTTATGTCAATGGTGGTGACACTGCAAAAAAGGTGACGAATCTCCAGTGAGAACCACCAGTGACTGGTGGGTTAGAACCGTTCCTTATAGCTCATCCTACCTCTGATACATTTCCTTCCTTACCCGTTAAGCTATTTTATTGTGCAGCATCATCCGGCGTTATATACTCCAATGCAAGCAGCACGCGAGGCTGGGAACTCGAAATATCGAGGCAATTGCACCGAGGTTCTCCGGGACGATATAAACGCCTGTCATGCAAAGACAAATACGCAAACTGCGCGCCAATTATTTAGACCTCTGTTGGTGTGCAGGTCGGCCAAGCCTGTCTTCACGATCCTGTTGAATATCCAGCGGCTGGAAGAATCAAATGGTGAGCATTGCATGTGTGTACACTCATCATGCGTGAATGATCGCTGTCATCAGTTTACAGGGAGCCTACCTGCCATCAGATCAGGTTGTTTGGTGGCACCTCTATACAAGAAGTCTCACTGTACGAGAATCACAGGAGCTCGTCACTATTTACTTCACCAAACTTTTCGAGCTAGTTGCCGAAGGGGGCCAGAACAAGCTCTGCAAAGGAAAACTGGCATCCCGGGAAATATTTACGCGACGGTGGTGGGAGTACCTGTTCTGTGGCCTATTGCGACTTCACCAGAACGTTGTGAAAGCATAGAGGTCAAGGGGTTGAACAAGGTTGGTCTGCTTTGCTGAGCATTTGTGTTCTTTCATGTGTATATAATTCTTATTTCCTATAGACCGCTGTGGGCCTCGCGAAGGAACTGACAAATCTCTTCCACCTTCCGACCGAATGGACGAGCAAGTCCCATCAATCACCAGCGACCTCGCTCTGCAGACAGTCTCCCTCGCCTATTCCACAAAACCAGATACGACCATGCTCAAGGACTTATAAAGGTCACCGAAGGCGAGCGCATGGCAATCGTAGGTGCATTTTGGTGTGGCAACCGACCTTGGCGGCCCTTTTACAAAGACTGTATGGACCCGCCACCCGCGCGCACAATTTCGTGGTATCGCTGCCACAAGGGTACGACACCTCAGTGAGCAAGAACATGGTGCTCAATTGGGATGGTCAAGCGCAGAATCTGCAAATTGCCCGCGCGCTCGCGTGTTTGAGTCATCGACGAATGTACGTTGGCCCTGGATGGCCCTATCCAGGCGGCAGTGCTCGAGACCACTGAGGGTGAAAACGTCTGGCGCACGATGGTGATGGTGACGCACAAGATGGAGGTGATCCACATGTGCGATCGGGTGACAGTACGGGGGGGGGCAACATGGTTGCGATCATCAACATCCTATCTACCCCCGAGGAGGTGGAGGATGCCGCAGCAACTCTTGCTCGCTCAGTTGTGATTCTGTAACGGGAAATGGTAACGACCGCTGTGAACGACGTTATGTCGATGTACTTCATGAAGATGCCTGGGTCGTACCGTGTTGAGCTCTGGTCTCGAGATCATCATTCACTTGCCTTGATTGCGATTCCTTTCGAGTAGCCGGTTAGGAGATCCTGAGACCCTGAGCTGCGTGTCGACTTATGACGATGCCAACGTCGGGCGAGATCTGTGCTGCGACCGATTTCGTTACAATACCACCTGTTCATTGCACACCTTTCTTAAGAAAGATCATAGAAAAAGGATGGTATACGCGTCATAGATGTTGTCGAACTAAATATCTGGAGCAGTAACCTTGCGAGCTCATCAATCCCTACCACGTGTCACATTGGAACCCATGGCCATCCTTCCCAACGCTTCCTGCACACCTTTCGTATTGCTGTCGCTTATCATCGAGTCCGGAGTCGCGGTTGGGTTGATATCTACCTTCCGCAAAGTTCGGGTTGGTGAACTACCACAGTCGCCGCATGTAGCCACGTCGGTACTCGTAGAAGGCGCTCTGGAGCGCGGTACGAGCAAGCTGCTTAGGGCGGACGAAAGGTGAAGGCACTCTGTCACGGAATTCGTGCGAGCGACCTCGACTTCGTTGTTCTCTCCCTTGTCCTGGCCCTCTTCATAGTGCCCTACACCAACCTTCACACTGCGTTGTTCTACAAGTTGATACTTATCGTGCGCCATTGCGGCCAACGTCGATGGAATAGGGATTTGATCACCTTTCGCCACTACGTTGACTTTCGACTTGCGCTGCGAGAAGTGGTAGCGTGGTCTGTTTATAGTCACGAACGCCATGTCTGAGGCACGAGGATACCTCTCCGATTGCGATCGTCCTAATGAGGAGCCCGTCTTTGTCAAATTCAACAATCGCTGCGAATGAGATCGGAGGATGCGCGGAGCAGACCAAGACGAAGAATCGGGCTTCAAGTGGGGTGGGGTGGATATAAACGGGAGGCGAATTGTAAGTTCTCTTGGTATCCCGGAGTCTTTCTCAATGGCTCCACCAAAAACGGTCGAAGTAGTCGTCGACGAGCGCCGAGTAGAGAGCGTCTTGGAACGTAAAATGGTCGATTTCAAGCCCATTGCATCTGTGGTGGCCTTCTTTGTTGCATGAAGCGAAGACGCTCGTTTCAGAGCAACTTCTTTGATACGTGCGCTCCTACGTTGCGGGAGAGCTTGCATCTCTTCCTCGGGCGTCTTTTCGGCATAATCCGAGTTCGTCATAGTCACCGCTGTGCCCTCTTCGAGACCGACATCGTGCTTTGAGGAAACCTCGTCGTCCCTGGCAAGCAAGAGTGAAGCAGACAGGTCCATATGCTCAACTAGCCTTGATCCCTTGACGGCCCAACGTTCTCCCTTAGGGTCCTGAATGACACTCGCAGACGACAAGCGACGTTGCCTCTTGACTGGACGGGTTTCGTTATCCTCCGAGCCGGTGCCGCCCTCTTTATATTCACTGGCCTCATTCTCCTCTTGTAGGATAGCGAGAGGAGGTAACATGTTGTTTCGACCGCGTATGTGCAAGCCCGACACGGTTCGACCTGCAAGAGGGCTAGATCCCATTTGGGCGTCATCGATCGAAATGTTTGAGTCGTCGGACTGGACATCGACTTCCATCTCCCAGGGGGTCTTCTCAGATGGCATCCATGCCGCGTCCCGTGTCCGCATAGCCTTAGGGGCAGGCGGGACTCTGGTGTGTGAGCCCAAGCCCAAGCCTCGCCGAGATATACGGCTCTTGCCCGCCACTGGCCGAATCCCGACTAATTCCTCGATGCGTCTTCTCATCTCGGCTTCGCTCATCCTGGACAGTCCGTCGTTGTCTTCGATAGAGTCCTGGTCGTCTTTCAGCCAAAAGTCGTCCTCTGGGCCGATCCGCATTCGACGGGGTAGCCTCGCGTTCAAAGCACGCACAACGGCCTCTAGCTGCGCACGGGACATTGTCAAAAGATCTTCATGGCAACAAAATGGCACAGAGGGCAGTGCGCTGAGGACGATGCTATCGGTGGAGACAGAATACGTCTGAAGAATGACGGCGGGGAGTGACGGGGTACTGGGAGTTGATGGGTTGGGGAACGATAGCGACGATGTGCGAGAGTGAGGCCGCTTGTTGCGGTGGCTGACTATTGTGGGTGTTCGAAGGCGCGTTGGTGTTCTGAAGAGACCTGATAATGCTTGCATAGGTGGAGAGCGGTGGGGGGTAGCAAGTTTGGTGGCGGTATTGTCAGTTGACATTCGCGAGCAACTTAAAATGAATGCTGGTGACGATTTGGGATGTCAGAGAGGACTTGAAGTCAGACCTAGAAGAGAGGCGTTATAAATCCCTCAAGATGGTTGACATAAGTTGTCAGCCTCTCCGCTAGATTATTGACAATTAGTTGGCTAACAGTTGGGAAGAGGGAGACACGCACTGCCCATGTATATTCGAATTCATAGCAGTGTAGTGGACAGACCAACGTCCTGGAATTACTCATACATTCGAATTATTAACCAATGGGGCGGAGGCACTGCGTGAAGTATTCAGGTTGATCCAATAGTAGGACTCCGATAAGTAGTATGGCATGGAAACTGACACTGCATGGAAGTTCGGGTTCGACACAGATGATCACTGCTTCCGTGCCATCACCAACGCCACCGGCCATTCGACTTCTATCTCCTGTGGCAATCCACCCCCGTGACATCGTTCCACCTCCTCTCTCAACTTATTCCAGAACCGCACTTCAAGCGGCCCATCTGGGTGCGTCGCGTCTTCTGGATGCCGTTCCCTAAACGTATGCAGAGCACTCCAAGTACGGAAATACCCAAGGAGGTCTTCCCAAGACATGGTTTTCCGCAGCACGATTGGACATGGCGACGGAAGCTCTGGGTAGTACGTTCCTATAAGCACGACGTGGATATATTTAGTCTACACAATGTTCCAGTCAAAGTGAATCAGGATCAGCGAACCCACCCGTGAAATATATTCTGCAAAGCGGTTCGAACGCTCCGGGAGCGAATTCCTCGGCCTCCGGGATACTAACAAGGTGGTTGACGAGTACCGATCGTCCAGGCTGCTGCCAATACGGACCCAGGGAAGCATTCACATCTGTGCCCTTGTCGTACGCAACAATGAGCGGGTTCAACGTCGGGTATAAGGGTAGCCGGAATTCGGAGTAGATCTGTCGGGGGTCACACAGGTTCAAAGGTCAGTGAGATTGGCACTGAAAAGAATGGAAAAGGTTGACCCAGAACGCAGCTGTTGCACCTCTGCGCATCACACGCGCAAGCTCAGGCCACATCTTTGTCCAATCAAACCAATGTCCCGCTTGGGCTGTGAGATCCCGGTACGTGCGTTCAGTGTCGTAGACACCACAATGAAGAACCATGTTCATTACCCGTGAGGAATGGAAATCCTAGACGTACCAGCAATGACCAAGTCTGTGCTGCCACCCGTCAAGAAATCCAATCTCTCGGCCGAGCCATGTACGAAGTCGATGATCGATCCCAATCGATCATCTCCTTCCGCGTTCTCATGTATTAGCTCGCGTGCAGATTGAATCATGCTCTCGCTTGGGTCAACTCCAGTGACATACTTAAATGGCTTCAACGCAATGGTGGCTTGACCTGAGTGAGCATTCCGTGAACGCACCGCCAGATTAGCATTTTACTCCCTTCTCACTGCTGCGTTTCTTACCTGTCCCACAACCAAGGTCCAGGGCTCGTTCAAATTTGGCATCCGGAGACTGCTTATGAAAATCAAAAATAAAGTCATACAATTCTTGCGGGTAGGTAGGCCGAGATGCGGCGTATACCATGCTATTGAAGCTAGTCTTGCCAAAGGTCGCCATGGGAAGACTGACGATGTGCGTGGGAAAGAAAGGGAGTGTGACGAGTAAAGTAAAGACATTTCGTCCATACACACACCCAAGTCAAGCTAATGTTCCGTGAACATTAAAGTTGTCGAACGAAATAACTGCAAACCCTTAGTAACCAAATTAACTGAAGTTGTTCTTGTGTCGGATTCCAGCTTCCAGACATGTTGTCAGTCCAATTTGAGCTCTGAAAGACCACTGTATGACACCATGCAATAGCAAGTGGCTGTGTTCAAACAGACAGTAGCCGAGAAATCTAAGAATTTGGGAGGGGACTGCACCATACACTCCCTGGAATGTTGTACTTTGTTCATTTGTTCTCTTGTGTTACTTCATTTGTACTGCAATACAGATGGACTCAGTTACATCTGTACTATCGTGACACTGTGAGTCATAAAGTTTTGAAATGCTGAAGTTGGATAGTAATGCCAGTGGTGGATGTACAAGTTCCAAACCCCAATGTGACAAGACTCAGATGACCTCATAGTGTGACATGCACAACCAACTTGAATCAGTGCTAACCAGAGTCTGGTACATGCCAGAAGCTCTTGGGCTCCAGGATCCTCAACACCATAGCAACCACCCTGGAGGTTACCGTCACAGCCCCCTTATATGAATCGACTCCAAAGGAGCATTCTGTATGAAAATTAACTTAGTGCTTGTCCGCTCGCTTCCAACCGCCCCTCTTCCCGCGCTCCCCGTCTTCGTAAATTCTCGTAGAACGCCGTGCGCTAGAACGCCATCTTCTTGATCCCATATCGGCTAGCACTCTTCGCACGGCTTGACCTCGGTCCTGCGAGAACATGCGCCTCACCTCGAGTATTACATCATTTACATGACATCTTCAAGGTATACTTCTCGTGAGTCGTGTGTCCAGACGCTCGAGAGATGAGAAGAAGCACTGGTCCTTCAGAGAAACATAACTCACCTCTTGTGAGTCGACATCTTGCCGTGGACTCTGAGTGGCCTGGAACAGCCCGGAACGTGTCCTTAGGAAATAATTCAATATGCCATAACCCCACAAGATGCTCATAACATGGCTCCACGCTGTCAGGTCGAAGCAGTGGTGGGACTTCGACGCCTGCCGGTGGCAGGTGTAGTGAGTACCACTGCCTACTAAATGCTCAACTCGAAGAAAGGTATTCCAGGCCAGACTACGTCACGGCAATAACCACGATCCTTGACTCAGCTCCTCGGCCCACTCCCTATGACAAAACACCATCTAGTCGAGGTCATGAACGATCTTGCCGCAGATGAGATGGGGGCAAGGAATGACTATTCACTATTGTACCCCTGTACTACGATGTCGCTTATATACTAAGATATATTTCATATGTCTTAGACAATGTCTTAGACATTGGCCTATCAGCCGAGCGTAGCTTGTCCTTGGTGTATCGTAGGTTCAACACACCAGTTGACGACACCTGATCTTCCGTAATAGTACCGACTACATGGTACTATATCCTCGGGAAGCTAGTTGCCATGCTAGTCAGCTATAAGCACCAATTATCGGCTCGTACACATGCACCAGCGACCGTTGGCTCTATGTACCTTGACTTCCACCTATGCTACGACTTGTCACAGTGTTAAGCATTGCTCCGATCGGGAGACATGACAGGAAGAAGTTTCATCTACCCTCGCAGATCACCTGAAACAGGTTGGAAGCTCAAATGCGTTTGACCTGACACTTGGCATCTCTTCCCTCCCTTCACACCTCCCCTCCCACGTCGCTGATCTTGACCTCGCTGGGACCGCTGTGGCTACTGATGGGGCTAATTTGCGATGGGCGTGGAACATGATCCACTTTGCTCTCCGTCAATGTGGCGATGTGAACCTGCGTTCTTCGCCTCCGTTCAGCGCTCAGACTGTACTCCGCAGACGCATGTGCGAGGGGTATGCTTATCCTCTGAGAGGCGCGAGCGGTCAGCCCGACGCGGATAATAACCATGTAAAACGTGATAGAGATGATGGGCGTGACCTGAACGTCGGTGGTAAATAACCTTCAATTGGATGTCCATAATGCGGACTGACCATGTCCAGCATCACATATTGACCGTTGGATCCAGTCACAAAGCATATCAATGCCACAAGCAATGTGAGAGAGTAGATCGCGCCAGCATCAACAAGGATGTGCAGAATTGGCCGCAACTGAGACTGTCGATGGGCTCGCAACCTCGTGGCCTTGTAGTCAACATACCAAATGCGGCAAACTAACAGAACTGATGCAGGAGAAACCTGTTTCAGAAACATCCGTCCATAAAAAAGGGAGTCACGTACGTGTTGTCAGCAAGTTAGTTGCAAGCGCAGTTGCCCAAAATGCCGTGATCCACTGCGAAAGACTTCCCCCGAAAACTTCGTTCTGCGTGACTTTCGATGCAGTATATGGACTGCCGATGCCAGTGGCTTCGGGAAATAGTCAGTGGGCTATGTTCACCTAGAACCACGTATCATACGTGCCTGCAGAAGCACACCAAAGCAACACAGGCAAGATCATAATCCATTTAGATTGCCACACCATGTAACAACGATAGAGCTACAACGAGCTTAGTGCATGAGAGACGTCTGTAGAGACCAGCACTTACAACAACACCATCGCCGATTAGTGTTTGGGCAGTAAAGAGGTAGTTCTTGACGACAAACGTCCATTGAGACACGTTTGAGAAATATGCAACTGGACCACCAGGGTAGGTGTCTCGATACAATATCAAGCCCTCCATTATTCTGATAATATCGATAACGAGATGCTATATGACCCCACGAACCCGTGTCTGCACAAGATTCCTTGGTAGAAAAGGAATACGCACTGCAGTACTAACCAGTAGCAGCGCGCAAGCTGCCGCAAGCATCCCACGGTTGAGCTGATGTGTGGATCGTTGGGATGAAAGGGTCCAGATTGTCACTCCAAACATCAATAGCGAGAAGCCTTTCCCCCTGTCAGCGTTCTGGATATGTATTATCATCGACCTATCTCACCATATAGAATCGACTCCAATAACACCGAGAGAAGCTCTGCCTTGTCCAAAGGGATGCCAGTAGCACTCATATTGAGGATGTGCGGTGCCTCGCGGACGCACGAGTCGGTGACAAGGGGACGCACTAGCGAGAAGTCTGTGGACGCAAAAATGCGGGCACATGCCATCTTATATCAGGCAATTCACGTGGCAACGGCACGCTTGGCTATGAGTGGATCACAGTCAGTGATCATATTATACGTATAATCGGCTACGCTGCGCACATGTAAGACCGCAAAAACGCCATGCGCAACACCTTACCGTATTAGTCAATGGGTGCGCGGGCAAGCTGACTTGTAGTAATGCATAACGAAAGTGACATTGCCTTCGGATCAATGGCAGTACCAAAACCACCGAACTCTTGATCGCCAGATCTGTGCTTTACAAGTTAGCGGGGAAGTAGCGGATGTAACACTTCACGACGGTATTTAAAGCCCTAGATGGACACGAAGATGCAGGTAAGGGGCACCGAGTCACTGGTCACTTTCAAGTATTCGTCGTTAAAAGTTGAAGGCACGTTTCGAATCCGTAGAACATCGAAAGCACGAGAAGAATCACTTGACTGGCCGACTTAAAAGCATTTGCGTGTCAGTGCCGAGGAGTATGCCGAAGCTGTATGTCGTGAGTAAAACCCTTCCAATCCTCCATCTCTATGCAACCAACGTCCAATCGCAGTACATACGACAGTGCTACGGCGCACTCTCCACTCCAAGTCCGAGATGCAATGGTGGCTGGAGCACAGATGTGTGTGCCAACTTGCGATTTCGTTCACTCGTCTGTGCCCAGTTTCAAGCTCCCGCGAGTTCTTCTATGAACAAAGAAGGCAAGATGTCGTAAACTGGCGACACGAAAGCAGTACGGGCGAATCGCCATTGCAAATAATGTTGACTTTTTTAGCAAGCTTGATCATAGTACCGATAGCAGTGGTGCCATACTAACTCGTTCAAGTACTGGTCACCAGATTATCAGATCCTCAGTTTACACTTGTTGTACACAGGGCCCAAGTTGTTGAGTTGGAGAGTTGGAAGCCCGGCAGCGTTTTCGAGGCTATCATGACGTGCCATGGCCGCACAACGTTCAGCGAGCAGGTTGCAACAAGACCCAGTCAAAAGCAAGTGAATATTGCTTCA